>QARZ01040436.1:0-69907 GCA_013407115.1 Glycine latifolia
AGTTCACATAAACTTGAATATCACTACCCATTAGTCTGATAGTCTCTAATCCACATTGACTTCATAAAACTGGCTATCAAAGTTAAACATGGTTTGCTTTTGTTCGTTCATTAATTGTCTTATTATTATCTTGTTTTAAGTGTAACACGAGAAATATATATACATTGGCATGCATATGATACCTATTTTGTTTTATTTTCCTTCTACTTTTGTTAGTTGGCTTGCTGAAGATTGTACATTGGTACCCTTTTAAATTTTGCTTACAATTAATTATCAATTATTGCTACCAAAGGATTCTGCTAAACAGATGTTCAATATGAAATTTGTATCTCAAGATTGGGTGGTTTCATGTGCACTAATACTTCTGGTGTCATGCACAACATTCCTATCAACTTCTTTGGGGAAACCTGAGAACAACATAAAAACATCTAGTCAGTTCAATTGATCAAACCTTAAATTAACAATATGCATGACAAATTAAATTAAATCTCAAATATAGAAAATACAAGTTAAATATTATTTGAGCTATGCTGCAACATTCATCGACCAACAATTACAAAATATACAACAGCCAAACAGTTTGAAACAGTGTGAGACCTAAAAGTTTTGGAAAACAAACAAAGCAGCACTCAAGCTGTCAAGCATTGCATAACAAGAGCTGAAGAGCATTATTATTTCAACAAATACTACTAATAGAAGCTTGTAGTATTTATGGAAACGGCTTGTAGGCCATACAACATGCTTAATGAACAAAAGTTCCTGTTCTCATCCTTGCCTAGTGTCGTCTTACACTCTGTTTCCAGTTTCTATTAGTTTTTGAAATGTACAATGGTGAGATTTAAACCTAGGACCTCATCATAATTACCAAAACCTCTACCACTAACAAAACAATAAAAGACGAACAATAAGTTAAAAAAAAGATGTTCAAAGGTGATACTCAAACCATCCACAGGATCTTCATTCATAAGTCACAAAGCAAACAATTCCATACACAAAGGACCATATAACCCAACAACAAGCTGAAATCGATATGGATACAATCTTCACTGCTCCTAAAAACTCTCAAAACACAGACAATAATTTGCTATACACCCTTCCCACCCGCCCCAAATAGTAGAAAGGTTTAAATTTTATTATCCTGAATCAAAACCAAAAGAAACCCATTAGACCCATTATCCATTAAGGCTAATACACTTACACAGAGACACTGTTTCAGTTTAAAAAATCCATCAACGGCCAAATGAAAGGTACCTGGTGGTGGTGGTTGGTGGCGAACTGGCGGTGGTCTTCTTCTTGGGACGCACTGACGTAGATCCAAAACAAAGACGCCGACAGTGTGGGACTGAGATACCGGCGGTGTGGGTACGGAACAACGGGAGCGGCATTATTGTTGGGGTCACGGCCTCACGGGTCTCTCTCTCACTCTCGAGACCTAGAAGCTTCTAGGCACTAAGCACTGAGCGAGTGAGTGTTGGAGAAGATAAGCATTTGAGTGTCTGGGCCTGGTTAAGTGGCATTATTGTTGGACTGGACTCTTAGTTTTTTTTAAAATTTATTTTTTGTTGGCCCGCTGGGCTGGCCCGGCCCGGGTCCGGTTTTGGCCCACATTTTTGCTGGCCGGGTTGGCCTGGCCCGTTTTCTTTTGTGGGTTGATAATATCAACCTGGCCTACCTTTTTTTTCGGGCTAAATGGGCTGGCCCGTCGGGCCAGACCCATTTTGCCATCCCTAAAACTGCCCCAAACAATTTTAGAAAAATTTAAAAACACCACAGTAAATATCTATAAATCATGCTTGATTTTTGTAATTTTTTTGGTGATTTTTAAAAATCATGAAAACACAATAAATTCAAAAGTGGCCTAGATCATCGAATTTGGGAATTTAGACCCCAGTTGACCGTGTTCGTCCCTCACGTCAGTAATGATGTATTAATTTTCTCCACATTATGGGAAAATTTGAGTCCATTCTGAGATAGTTTGCTGTGAAATGACCAGAATGCCCCTACGCTAATTTTCTCCTACTTAGAGGTCGAATTTGCCAATTTTCACAACCAAACTCCACAGGACTGAAAAATTCTGGATAGCAAATTGCACAACAAACACAACTACACTACACCACTTCTCTCTCTACTACTCCTCTGTTTTTCCTTGTTTTCCTCTGGGTTTTTTTCCCTATTTTGCACCAGCACCTCACATACACTTCATAACAACCAACAGAAACACGGAAAATATGTAACAAAGTGCAATTATGCAATTATGCAGGATGTAAATATGTAGTAAATGTAAATATTTTTTTTCTTTTATATTTTACTAATGCTATTATCTAATTATGAGTGAATTAAAGTTAGCACACAATGAACCGTGTCCCCGACAATGGCGCTAGTTTTGATAACTGATGTCGAATCGCTTCAAAACAATTAAAATACGCTAATTCTGTAGCACAGGATTAACCTAGGTCGACTTAGAGACACAATCAATATGGTTCCAACTTCAATTCACTAGTAAATAATAGGGGATTTTTATCGAACAGTTTGCATGCGATAAACAAAAATTGATTAACCCCTAAATTAAAGGTAATGTAAAACAGATTAAAGAACATCAATCCAATTCACCAAACCAAGCAATGTGAATTATCATAGTTCTCAGATAATGATCTTGTTACGAAAGTTCATTCAATTTCATTAGAAGCAGTTCAATCGAATTAACCCCTAAATTAATTGAAACCACACACCTAATTGAAATATCATCCAAATAATTTGTGATTAAAATTCAAAATTAGGAAATGAATCCATAACCTAATCCATTTTCAATCCTAAACACATTCATAATCATGAAAATTGAATAGAGGATTGAAGAAGAAAATGAATATTCATACAAAAATTGAAATACCAAAGCAGAACTCAAATTCTCCTTGCTTGGGATGGATCCTTGGATTGATTGATTATTTAACCTTCCATGATCATCATCAATGGAAGCCCCATGAAATTAGTGCAAGAAAATAAAAGAAAAACAGAAATGAAAATGAAGAACAGTGAAGAACAATGAAGAATAGTTGAGAGAAAATAAGAGAAAAGGTTTTAATTCTAAAAGCTTCTAAAAGTTACTACAAAATATGTTTATGCTAAAATGAAGTGTCTCTATCCAAATCACTAAAATATAGTGACTGAGTCAATAGGAAATGATGGGCCATAATTAAGCCCAACTAATCTAACTAATTACTAATTACACCAATTTCGCAGCCTAAAATTCAAGTGCAGTGGTTCTGACTTCCAAACCTAAAAATGATAGAATTGGCCTCGGCTTATCTTTGAAAAAATTATAGATCTTTTCCTTGTCTTTCCAAGGACTACTTATATGCTCCATTTAGAGTTTTGTAGTGCTCTCTAGGTCCTGCACAAGGAAGATAGGTCAAGTAAGCAAAAACTCCAAAAATAAGCAACAATTATCAATTAAGCCCACTTGTTTGCCTATGGCAAAAACTGAATTAGAATGGGAAAATAAAATCCCAAGAGAAGTCAAATAAGCTAAGAAAAATAGAAAAATATTAAACTAAAAATACTCAATCAAATTACATTCTATAAAGATTGGAGTTTGGTTGATTGAAAGTGTTCTATGTTTGTTTTGTGATACGATCCCTTTCAACTCTGATTGTTAAAGAAATTTTAACTGGCTAACAACAACCAATTCACCCCCCTCTTGTTTTGTGTGCTACTCATACTATTTTCATGGTAGACCTCTTACAAAGTAATGTTTTTGTAGCTTTGAGATTAACCTCAAGCTAGCATGACCAAGTTTTGTATGCCATACATAGTGATCCTCTTTGACAAACAACAAGCAAGATACATTGTGATCTGATATCTCACCTAGTCTAATCTTGTAAAGATTACCTTTCCTCATGGGAGAAAAAAAATAAGGACCTATCACTATTCTAGACGATACACTCATCCTTGTTAAAGGAAACACCATATCCATTGTCACATAATTGACTTATGGTCAACAGATTGTGTTTTAACTCTTCAACAAATAAAACATTATCAATGGGTGGATATGGAGGTATACCTATCTTACCCACTATTGTTATTAGCCCTTTTTTATTCTCTTTGAAAGTTACAGTTCCACCATGCATAAGGGTGAGGCTTTGGAACATACACATTTCTCCTATCATGTGTCGTGAGTAGCCACTGTCTATGTACCATTATAGGTGTGTCTTTCCTATTGTCAAAACAATTTGCAATAGGAATAATCTTGTCCTTAGGTACCCAAATCTTTTTGGGTCCTCTCCTGTTAGTTCTAAATGCATTGGACACACCCTTCAGTAGGTCCTTGCACTTGAACATCATATGTCTTACTTCGCCACAAAAATAACAAACAACAATATCCTCATTATGAACACATTTCTCCCTTATACCCATGACCAAATTGTTTGTAGGACATCTGTTATATCTTAACAATTTGTCAAGATTTTTAGTTCCTCCAACAAATTTGGCTATGATTGTCTTAAAAGTATCAATCTCCTCGTTATGTTTTACAACATCTTGAGCTTGACCCTTTAACACTTCATTCTTTAAAAGCTTATCATTTAAGAATTTCACGGACTCTTTGTGATTTTCTCACTCTATCCAAATATTATGTTTACTATTTTTTAAGTCCTCATAATCTTTGTGATCTTGAAGTTCATCGAGTTCTTTTAATTCTTTTTGTAGAACTTTAACTTTACCTTCTAAAATGTGAAAGTCCTTCATTAGAGTATCTCATTCTTTGGAACCTTTTTTCATTTTCTAGACAAAGCTCTTTTTTCATGGTTTCATAAGCTTCATTGTTTTGAGTAATTTTTGTCAAATAATATATATCCTTAGATTGATGGAATTCCTTAAGTTCAGTATGATCTTCATATAGTTTCTTAAATTCTTTTCACAAGTTTTTGTAAGCTTTTGAAAGAATAGATTAGTTTGAAAGTAGTTCATGATAAGCTTGTTTTAACAATTCAAGGTCATCGAGATGAGATCTACCTCTTACTTTTTTTACTCTGATCCTGTAGAAGCTATATAATGTTAGATTCAAGTGATTGAAGAATCTGAAGAAGAAGAGTTTTGAGTTTTGATATTTGATTCATGCCTTGTAATTTTTATTTTGTATGTTAAGCTTGGTTCATTAAAAGGAATAACCTAAATATCCCTTTGCAGCTACTAATAAAAACAAACCAACATGCATTCATGCTTAGGTATAATGTAATAAACATATGCATTGAGTTAGAAATACATTGATGAGTTTTAAATATGCATAAAATGTTTTAAGACTGTAATAATCGATTACATAGGTAAATAATCGATTACATAAGCATTCTGCATAATCCTGTGTAGTATAGAAGGTGATTTAATCGATTACCAAGTAATCGTAATCGATTAAATAGGCTAAGAGGCAAAAGGGAAGCTCACTGGAATAATCGATTAAATGATGAAATAATCGATTACTTTGATCATGCTTATTTTCCAGAACTGCTACGAACACTTTAATCGATTAAATGGTCGAATTAATCGATTACATTAGTTAAATTAATCGATTACATTGACGAAATAATCGATTACAGTCTGTTAAATCTGTTTTTTTATAAATAGCATGCATTGACTCACAATCTGAGACATTAATTTTTCGAGAGCTTTCATTACAAAAGTGTATTAACATTCTCTGAGTGCTTTAATGTGAAGAAAGAGTCTTTTTCATTTGGGTTGTTCTTAAAATAGAGAATCATGAAGCTAGAGTAAAAGAAGGAGTTTCTTAGTGAACATTCATGCATTAATCTGTTGCAAGATCATTCAAGACTGCATGTTCATTCAACATCACAGGTTTTAAATTTCGTATAATTCCTTTTCTGCTGCAAAAGGATTAAGGTGATGTCCTTCTTGAATCTTTAGTTCTATTATTTGGGAGATTTTATTTGTTTTGATTAGTTTGTGTTGAAACTATCCATGTAACAAGTTAGAATTCTTTAAAGCAAAACTAGATAGGGTTTCTAGTGGGTAGAACTGAGTGGTGTGCTCAGGTTCTAAAGTCTTTAGATAAATCTTAGTGTTAGATTTAGAATTTTGCCTAGGGTGGGTGAAAGAGACTTGGTTGATTGCTTGTAAAGAACTGAATCTTGTTAGTGGAACTCTAATCTGGTTTGGATTAGAAGACAACTGGATGTAGCCTCAAGTGGTTAGAGGTGAACCAGTATAAATTTGTGTGTAATTGTGTTTTGATTTACATTACATTCAATTGCTTGTGGTATTAGATTGTGAATCAATTCTGATTTTGTTTTAGCACAAGAGTTAAGTGATTGGAAAAGAGAATTTTGCTTATTAAAAGTGTTTGGTTTAAAGATACGATCCATTGTTTATCTTCCGCTGAGTTTGAATTTTGCAAGAAAGGCAAAAAGTTTTATAAACCAATTCACCCCTCCCCTCTTGGTTTATTAGATTAGATATTCATTGTATTTTCATATAAACCATTCGAATAGGTTGACTTCCTCTTCTACTTCTTCATTAGAGGTGGTGCCTTCCAAGTCCTCCAAAGTGCTTATTAGTCTTTTTTTTCCTTGGACTTGGAATGCTTGTACTTGTCCTTGGACTTCTCCAATTCTGGACACTCTGACTTGAAGTGTCTAGGCTTCTTACACTCATAACATGTAATGAAGCCTCTATCTTTATATTCTTGGAACACCTTGTTAGGAGTTCTTCTCTTTGGACCCACTCTTGTTCTTCCACATCTTTCTCGAGATGAAAGCCAACTCATCATCCTCATCAGATTCTTAATCAGAAGAGTTGTCCACACTCAGTGCTTTGAACACCTTTGGGCAATGATCTGGATGATGATTCCTTTCATAAAAGCATAAGTTTTGTGAAGAAGTTTTTCTGAAACATAAAGTTTTCATGATTGCATAAAAAGCCAAGTGTTCCATGTTTAAGTTTTGGAAAAATATTTTCTCACTGGTTTAATCGATTACCAGCAAGTGGTAATATATTACTTGAGATTTAAGAACACTTTAATCAATTACAAGATTATGGTAATCGATTACACTACACAAAATCACATAATGGACTTCCTGTGATAATCGATTACGACTAATGGTAATTGATTACTTGGCAACGTTTTCAAACAAAGACTTCCTATGATAATCGATTACATTGTTCATAAGTCCTTTCCAGAAAGCTTAAGAACACTTTAACCGATGAAATGAGTCAATTAATCTATTACATAAGTAAATTAATAGATTACTGACGGTTACAACAGTTTTCTATAAATAGTTGTTGAGTGTTTTACAAAATACACCACGAAAGTATTAAAGAATTTTTCATAAGCTTTCTAAAGAGAGAAAAGATACAAGTGTTATTCTGTGTTAGTCCCTCAAATCCTGAAGCTTCAAGATTCCTTGAGAGGATTTCTTTTTGGACAAAGTTGCTAAAGAAGATTTGAAGAGAAAGTTCTGAGATAGTTTTTCTTTCAATCTTGATTCCAATTCGGTAATCTTTTGCATACATCTGTAGTGGATTATCAGATGGTTTCTATCCATACAACTTGTTTGTAATTTCATTTTAGAATTTCTATTTGTGCAACTAAAACAAGAGTAGAGAAGAGTTTTCTCTATGTCTTGATCACTAAGAGTCCAAGTGAGTTAGATTTCTTGTTCTTGGTCTAGGTCTGGTTGAGAGTTATTGTATGAGCTTGTAAGAAATAGATTGTTAATAGTGGAACTCTAATTAGGTGGTTAGAAGAACTGAATGTAGCTTCTCTAGGTTGAGAAGTGAATCAATATAAATCTTGGTATTGACTACTTCATCTTTATTTTTTCTTGTAGTTATTAATTGTCATTGATTGGTGTAATCTTTCATATTCAACTGAAAACATTTTGGTAGCATTCTTTAAAGATTGGTGTTTGATTGACTGAAAGTGTTCTTGGATTGTTTTGTGATACAATCTTTTTAACTCTGATTGTTTAAGAAATTTTAATTGGCCAAGAACAACCAATGCACCCCCCTATTGGTTCTTGTGTGATGTTCTTACTATTTTGAATTTGTATCAGAGCAGATTCTTGTGTATTACTCAAGATCACTACTTGCTTGAAAACAATATGAATGCTCTCAAATACTAGGAGGGGTTGAATTGGTATAATCTTAACCTTTTAAAAAACTTTATGAAATCAGAGTTGAAGGATCTTTATCACTTTTTAAAACCAATGAGATTTCAATTCAATCAAACCACTCAATCTAAGACACCTATGATAAAAACCTGCACTTGTTGATTAACAAAGAAATAACAGTTGTCAAGAGATCAAGATAGCAAGAAGAGATAGAATAATAGAATTCAACGCAAGCACTTATACTGGTTCACTTCTCAAGAGAAGCTACATCCAGATCTTCTAATCAAACAAGATTAGAGTTCTACTAATTAAAATATGTTCTTTTACAAGCTGCTACATGTGACTATCTTTATCAACCCTAGATAAATAATCAAAATTCTAACACCCTATTAGAAATAAAATCACAAAGAACCTAAGAACCCTACTCAGATCTTTACACCTAGAGAATACTACTCTAGAAAGCTTGAAAGAAACTATTTGACCTTAGTTTTACAACAATTATAAAGACACAAAACAATTATCTAGAAAGGTTCAAGAGAAATACAACATGTGATCCTCAATGAATGTATATTACCAATCATTTCCAGGTTGCATGAATGTTAAAGCACATAATCAACTCTCTTGGAGTTCTCTTTAAAATCTTGTCTTAACACAACTTCATTTATGAAGCTTGTAACCTTTTCATCTCAAACAAGGAATGTGTTACTCAAAAAACTATTTCTTGGACATATGAAAGCTTAGAAAGTATTGGGTATTTCACTAACTCAGATTGTATGATGTATATGATGTATTATTGAAATCACAGACCCAAACAATTTTAAATAGAAAAATGGTTTTAACATAACGTAATCGATTATTTTATCAAATGTAATCAATTAATACGCCAGATAATCGATTAAAATGTTCTTGAGCCAATCTGGAAACTGCCAAGAACAATGTAATCGATTAATACGTGATGTAATCGATTAATAGTTTATGAATAAGCCTTGGTAATCGATTACAAATTATGGTAATCGATAAAGGCAGTCATGCAAGTTTTAGAAATAAGCCTAGGTAATCGATTACAGATTGTGGTAATCGATTAAGGCAGTCATGCACACTTTTAGAATAAGCAAAGGTAATTGATTACAAATTGTGGTAATTGATTAAGGTGATCTTCATGGCTTTTCCAGAAAATAACACAAGCTGGTAATCGATTACTTATTGGTGTAATCGATTAAGGCAGTGCACAATCTGATTCACATGGATTTGTTTGATCCTTCAAGAACTATGAGCTTAGGTGCCAATTACTATGGTCTTGTAATAGTTGATGATTACTTAAGATTCACATGGACTTTGTTTCTGAAATCCAAGAGTGATGCTTTTAATGCCTTAAGAAAATTAGCCAAGCTTGCTCAAAATGAAAAAGATTGCAAAATTATCTCAATAAGGAGTGATCATGGTGGTGAATTCCAAAATGACCATTTTGAAAAATTCTATGAAGAAAATGGAATAAACCACAATTTTTCAGCTCCAAGAACACCTCAACAAAATGGTGTTGTGGAGAGGAAAAATATATCTCTTGAAGAAGTAGCAAGAACTCTTCTTAATGAGAAAAATTTGCCAAAACATTTTTCGGCTGATGCAGTGAGCACTGTTTGTTACACTTTAAATAGATTACTCATAAGGCCCATCTTAAAGAAAACTCCTTATGAACTATACAAAAGTAGAAAACCAAACATTTCAAACCTTAGAGCTTTTAGTTGTAAATGTTTTGTTTTAAACAATGGAAAAGAGTCACTTGACAAATTTGATGCAAATGATGATGAAGCCATCTTCCTTGGATATTCATTGCAAAGTAAAGCATATAGAGTTTTTAATAAAACAACCTTATGCATTGAAGAATTTGTACATGTTATTTGTGATGAATTTAACTCCTCAAAAGAGGAAAAAAGTTGTGAAAATGACGCAGGACCATTGGAAGGCAAAGTCACAATCAATGAATCACATGAGAAGAAAAAAGATGAAACAAATGAAGAGATTGATCCTTCAACTCCTACTCAAAGGCCTAAAGATTGGAGAACAACAAGAGATATCTCCCTTGACAACATAATTGGTGAAGTAACTAATGGAGTATCCACTAGATCTTCTCTCATAAATTTATGTTATGATATGGCTTTTGTTTCTCAAATTGAACCTAAAAATATTGATCAAGCATTACTTGATGAACACTGGATGCTTCCTATGCATGATGAACTAAATCAGTTCAAGAGAAATGAATTATGAGAACTTGTTCCTAAGCCTCCTTCTCATAAGCCAATCGGCACTAAGTGGGTTTTCAAAAACAAACTTGATGAAAGTGGCATCATAGTTAGAAATAAAGCTAGATTGGTTACAAAGGGTTACAACCAAGAGGAAGGCATTGACTATTAAGAAACCCATGCTCCAGTTGCAAGGTTGGAAGCCATTAGATTGCTGCTTGCATTTGCATGTTTGATTGATTTCAAATTATTTCCAATGGATGTAAAAAGTGCCTTTCTAAATGGTTACATAGAGGAGGAAATCTATGTTGATCAACCTCCTGGTTTTGTTGACTTTAAACATCCAAATCATGTCTTCAAACTAAAGAAAGCCCTCTATGGCTGTAACGACCCCGTATGCATCTGGTTTATTAACATTATAATATGGTCATAAGCACAGCAATACTTAACATAATTAAGCAAACACGAAAGCATAAAAAAAACAAGATGTCATCTTATGTCATACATTACAACTAAAACATTATGTATGGAATTTTTGTATACATCCTGGTACCCGGGTTCTGTTCCACAAGATACATCATAGTACAACCTATACTGGGTTACAAAAAGTACAACAAAATTGAGCCAACAGGCTTCCAAAAAGAATCGCCTTCCCAGGATCCTCAATTAATAGCCAAACAAGCCTCGGCCAACTCGGCCTCTCAATTGAGATCCGCTAAACAACCCTAACTCGGGTCTCTTACCCCGGACCTCATCCTTCGATCTTTGGCTATCACCTGCAATAAAATATAATCCCCAACCGGGGTGAGATACAATCTCAGTAAACTCAGGGTTCTTGGAGTTACACCTCCCCCTAGTTCACTTCCATAGTACATGACATTTATATTAGCATTACAATTAACATAGCAAACCCGGCCTTTTAATAAAAATAGCAGTATAACCATCTCATCCTTTTAAAAAAATAAAAACATAGCCATCCCGGCTTTCATAAACATCACATGTATATAATCACACCAAAATGCCATTCCAGCATAGATATACAAGTTCACCATTGCACATCTCATGCATAAATCTTTCTTGACATCCAATAACCATCACTCCCCAGGAGTATGGTGGAACACAATCAAGGGATACAATCTCCCCAAGAATAGAGAGCTTACATTCTTTGATTCCAGCACCTTCCTCTCCAACCTCGTGTTCACGACCACCAATATCCTCTTTATCACGCCCTACAACAGACAAGAAAGATATCAAGAATTCAACCGTTTCATGAAAAGAACTCAGTTCCTTTCCAGATCTCAACCCTACACAACTGACCAATGACTTGTAAACCCCACAAAGATCTATCCGGGCATAACAAAATACCCAAAACCCAGAAAAGTTAACTCTCAAAGTTGAACCTTCATCACAACATATTCCTAAGCATATTTTTCCAAAGAATCATCACCAAAAACCAAACCTAACTCATATGGGTCATTTTTCCTCTTAAAGCCAAACTCAACAGAAATGGTAAAACTCACGTGTCCTACCTTAAAAATGTCAAGGAAGGTTAGAAAATAGCTTCTCCAAGCTTGGATGTCCTTAAAGTGCCTTTTAACTCTTAAAGCTTGAAACTTTACACTTCCTTTCGAGAAATGATTTCCTCGCCTGATGGTTTTTACAACTAACAAAGGGTGGAAACTAGTTTATAAGGTTATTCTCTTTAATCCTCACGTTGGATGTGAAGGGGTTTAGGTCAAGAAATGGTTATCTAAGAAGCTTTTCTCACTTTAACAATGGAGGAAAATATGGAACAAGAGAGAGAAAGTGTTTTAGCAAAGACGGTGGAAATAATGTTACTACTAAAATATCTCACTTGTGCATATCTTATATAGCCTGTAAGTTAACACTCGTCCTAAAAAAATAACATGAGAGCCTTCCCACGTCAAAGCAACCAGTAGGGAGTCAACACGTGTCACTTGTGTAAAGTGAACATGTAGGGCCAACACGTGTAAGAAGGCTAAGTCTAATGTGAAAGAAAAGGGCCTTGAAGCCCGAAGGCATGTGAGAAAAACAAAATTTTTAAAGCGGAAACACACATACCACACAAGAATCATTCTTTAGGACATAGATGTTACCTTGTTTATATTTGAAATTTGATGATCAAGGATAGGCTTGAAGATACAAGCCCTCTAATGTTGATCCACACCACTTCTTGTCAAGACTCAAGAACAATTCTTGAAGGCTACCAACAAACACCAAAGGAGGCAGGCTAGGCACACCAATGGAGAGGAAGAAGGTTATGTTTTAAAGTGTTTTTTACTTATCTAAGAGGTTCACCAATAGATGATATTGGTGGCTGAATTTTCAGCTAACACTCACACAAAGGGGCACGTGAAAATAGAGGAAAGTAGATTAGGGTTTTTCCTCTCAAATTATTAGAGAACTATGATCACAATAGCACACTTTATAGAAGAGTTTGAGTCAGATTTTTAACCAAAAAATCTGATCATGAAGCATCCCACATGTGAAGATAAGATAGCGTTGTTGCATTTCAAAATTTCCAACAACCTCCTATCTTATCTTCCTAAGACCAAGTCAATTACTTGGGATTTAATTTTGCCAAAAGATAATCATATATCAGCCGTGTATAAGCCCATAATCAGCCCTCAAAATTCTTCCTAAAATCTAGGACATGATCATGATAAGATTCTAGTTGAATTCAAATTCAAATTTAGCTCTTATCTTCTCTTTTTGATATGAAACTAACTACTATAGTTAATTCATATTTAAATTCAAAATTTAAATCATCAAATTTAAATATTAGATAATTAATTTAACTATTTAAATTAATTAATAATGTCTTGGACTATCCAAGCCCATTAACTCCATTCATGCGCCCATCTCTCTTTAAGATAAGTATCCAAACTCTTTCTTGGGCCAACAACCATTATTAGGCCCAAAACCTTTAATGCTATAATGTCATGACAATAAAGTGTTAGTGTGTGACCCATTAGGCCCAACATAGCTACTGACATAAATGAGTTTGGGCCCAACAAGGTCATTACTCATTTAATGACAACACAGAGCACTAGCAATGCTTTGTTGCCCCAGAACTAGTTAGGTAAATGACAAGATCATCCTATTAAATCTATTTGGTTTCCGTATGTATTTCCTTTCGTCTCGGTTACCTTCCCACCTTCCTATAAAACCTATGGTATGGAAACGTATCAGCCCTTGCGGTCTAGGGTAAGCTTTAATACGAAATAGGGAGTCTCCAATTTTACTGACTCTAAAGGCAAATCATCTCATGATTTCTTTTACTATGCATAGATTCCCGAGTCCTGTAAATGTCATACCAATTTCTCCGGTTTACAGATAACTTAATCTCTCACAGAGATTTGACGAATTCCTTCAGCTAGTCACCCTAGACTCGTGTTCTTTCAGGACATGCCCAAAAGTATACCTATGTGTCTCCATGTTTCAGGCAGACGAGGTATACAATCAAAGCATGTCTTCTAGAACACAGTCTAGGTGAAAACTTCTGGTCTAAGGAAAGACACACCCAAATAATAAGAGACTACTCTAATGATACTATTTGTGAGATTTCCTCATAGAGTCTCTTTGTGGGTCCGTTCAGTGCGAGCTATACCTTTATAGGTCCACCCACGACTTTAGCTAAGACATCTCCATGTCTGTAGCTCATGAGGTTTTTACCTTGTATCTGCATACAAGTAGTTAAGCCGTGCTAGTCTTACCCGAAATCACTGATCCCCATTCTCAGTGTCTCTAGACTAGGAACTTAAAATTTAGGAGTAGACATCTAGTATCCTTGAATCCTCATGATTGTGATCCCATCACTGATACTCAAGAGATACCTATTCTATTCCAAGGGTTTTATCCAGTTACTCGTATATTAATAATGATATCGAGACAGAATATGAAACAAGATAAAGAGCGCTTATAAGTTATTCATGACAATATGAAAAGTACATGTACGTCCTAATCTAATGAAAAGATTGTCTCTAGGACATCCATATATTAACATAATGTTCCCTCCTCCTCCGACCTCATCCGACCTAATCCAAGTTTCGACCTTGGTACTTTACAATTCCAAGGTTCCTCCCAACCGCTTCTGGGATCACTAACCCAGTAACTCTATCAAAAGGGGTTGCGAGCTCTTCCATTTTCTCTCTACCCGGTAACTCTTACAAGTCAACCACATACGAGCTCTTTCGAGCTCACCTGAGCTCAACCGAGATCACAAATCGGTAACACATCCAAGCTCATCCGTGATTACAACTAGGTAATACATCCAAGATCACCCGAGCTTATCCGAGATCACAACTCAGACTTCAAAGAAAAGGAAGACACGAGCTCTACCGATCTCTACCAAGATAGCCATCTGGTTGCTCTTTCCTTCCTTGTCTAGGTTCCTTTCTATACATCAGCGTTTTTCCCAAAAGTGCTATGTAAATACACCACTTACGTGGTAATAACCCGGTCTACATAAAATTAACATATACCACAATCCCAGATTAGTAAAGGTGCTATCTACACCCCCTTCTTATCCGAGTTCCAAAATACACCCCCTCCTAAGGTGACAACTCGGTCATACGAACCCAAACTAAACACAGGGTTATTATAATGGCTTAAAGCAAGCACCTAGGTCCTAGTATGAAAGATTGAGCAACTTTCTAATTAGCCAATCCTTCACAAGAGGACAAGTGGATAAAACATTGTTCATAAAAAATATGCTAGTGACATATTACTTGTTCAAATATATGTTGATGATATTGTTTTTAGTTTAACTAACAGTTTTTTGTGCAAGGAATTCTCAATTTCAATGTTGAATGATTTTGAAATGTCGATGATGGGAGAATTAACATTCTTTCTTGGACTTCAAGTGAAACAAATGAAGAATGAAACATTTCTCAATCAAACAAAGTACTGCAATGAATTGATCAAGAAATTTGACATGGAGAAAAGCAAGGATCTGCAACTCCTATGGCAACCACAACTTACCTTGATTCAAATGAAAATGGTAAGAAGGTTGATGAGTCAAAATACAGAGTAATGATTGGATCACTATTCTATTTGACTGCAAGTCATCCAGATATTATGTTAAGTGTGTGCTTATGTGCAAGATATCAAGCAAATCCAAAAGAGTCACACCTCACAGCAGTCAAGAGAACCATTAAATACCTAAAATCAACTCCAAAAGTTGGTCTATGGTATCCTAAAGGTGCATTACTAAATTTAATTGGTTATTCAAATTTTGATTTTGCAGGTTACAAATCAGATAGGAAAAGCACAAGTGGAACATGCCATTTGCTAGGAAGTTCCTTGATCTCATGGCAATGCAAGAAAGAATAGTGTGTTGCTCTATCAAAAGCTGAGGCAAAGTACATTGCAGCTGGTTGTACTCAAAGCCTATGGCTTAAGCAACAATTACAGAACTTTGGTGTTGAATTGAAAGAAATTCCACTGCTATGTGACAACACAAGTGCTATCAATCTATCAAATTATCCAATAATGCACTCAAGGACAAAGCATATAGAGATTAGACATCACTTTCTCAGAGATCACATTCAAAAGGGTAATTGCTTAATTGAGTTTATTGATACAAACAATCAATTGGCTGATATATTTACAAAACCCCTTGCTAGAGATAGATTTTTTTCTCTAAGGAACATGCTAGATATTCTTGATGAATCTAACATCTAATAACATGCTTATGATGTGTCTGATTACATGAAATTCAACTCACAAGTTTATTATGCATCATATTTAGCAAAAATTCGAATCCTGATAAATGGCACTATTTATGCCTAAGGGAAATTTCAAGTTAAAAACTCTCTGGAGTGATAGATTACGCTCTCGAATTAATCGATTACATAAGGCTCAAAGGTATACCTTCACCCTGGAATAATCGCTTACAAGGGTCTTGTAATCGATTACTCATGACGTTTCTACAGTTTTGAACAGCTATCAATGAAAAATAACTAACATTTTATCTCCTAATTCAAATTCAAATTCTGGTTCAGTGAATCCAGACCACCTTAGAATACGAGATAGCTGTTATCAAGATTTCAAATTTCAAACTAGGAATAGCTCTATAAATTTAGAATCCATAAGCCTAACCCCCTCCCACTAAAAATCCACTATCTCCTTTAGCTAAACTAAGCTACTTTGTGCTTTGCTTCTTCTTCTCCACAATAACTCAATCTATTCTTATTCATAAATCACCATGTCTCAACCATCATCAACTAAGAAACTCAAAACCAGCAAAAGGAAAGAAGGCCAAAGTTCTAAGGCTGCTAAGAACAAGTTAGATACCTGGTTCTTTACTGAGGTAGAAAGGAACAATTACATACAGTTCCATGCTACAAAGCTAGTGTTGCCTCCAAAATACCTGGAGCTTGATTGGTTTGTCTCTGAAGGATTCACATTCCCTGAGATGCTGCAAGCAAAAGGCCTTAAAAAGTTGCTAGAAATGAAGGGAACCTTTTACCCTGAATTGGTAAAAGTAATTTATACTTCTACCAAGGTTGGGATGGATGGTGTTCTTTGCTTCAAACTGAATGGAGTGGCCTTGGAATTGTTGATACTACATGGAATGCAGTGGCAGGCATAACTTTCGGAGGCATCTAGAGGTTTGAAGAAGAAATTGGTGGCTATTCAAAGATGGACACCTATAGGGGTATGTTGATGAATCCAAATGCACAAATAGGAAATAGATTAGGTCTTGGCCTAATGACAACTGAAGATAGGCTTCTACATTACATCATCTTATACATTCTCACACCTAGATCAACTAATCATGCATGGATCACTGATGATTATCTGCGGCTGGTGTATGGGATGAAAACTAGATCTCAAATCAATTGGGTTCTAGTCATTGAGGAAACAATGATGAAGTCAAGGAGGCTGTTAAGCTATCAATTCCCCAATGTTGTCATGGTCTCAAGGTTTATTGATTACTTTGGGATTGATGTGTCCAATGAGATAGTTAACAACACCACCAATATAACCAACCTCATATCCAAAAAGCATCTCACCAAGTTGGGGATGTTGAAAACTCTTAATGGATGGAACATGGCTGGAGCTCAAGCTCCTTAAGGAGTGGCTGATGAGGGACATGAAGTTGATGAGGATGAAGATATTGAAGCTGGACGTGTTGAGCAGCAATGGAGTTCTTTTGATCTCTTGTGATTCAAAAGATGGATGCTATGATAGCTCTACATCATGAACATTCAACTGATGTTCATTCCTATTTAGAAGACATCATTACTAGACTAAGCCATATAGAGACTAGAATGAGTCTTAGAGACTTTTATAATCTTTAGCTTAGTGGTTGTCTTATTCAGTTTCTAGTTATGATGTTTCTGTTTTCTGATGCTTTAAAATGTTATCCATGTTGTTTGCCTCTAATGAATTAATAAAATGCTTCTTATGTTTTTCTAATCTTCCTTGCTTATTTCACATTTATTGAAATATTTTGCCTTTGATAAGCCAAAAGGGGGAGAAAAATATGAACATAAAATGAACATATGCTGCAGTATAGGGGGAGCAAAAGTAAAGGTTGTACAGGGGAGTAAAAATAAATGAATTTTTTCTTCTGATGTATAGAGTTTATGCAAAGAATACTTGATACTTGATCTTGGCTAGAGGCTGGTCCTTTTTCAGGTTTCAAGTAAAAGCTCCTGGAGATTCTCTCCTAACAGAACACTTAGGATCAAGATGTCCAATTGAAGTTTGGCATGATCAAAGCCAAAAAGGGAGGAGATTGTTAAAGTTAGGGGGAGCTCAAGAGGATCAAGAAGCTGAGTCTCATAGGCAGTAAAATATTTAGGCTTTTTACATGCTAATTCAATTGATTGGTAGTTGTAATTTGTATGTCTAAGATGAGACTTCCTATGATCCATTGCATAAAGCTCATTCATGTTTTTGCATTCATGTTTTCATAAAAGCATAAGTTTTGTGAAGAAGTTTTTTCGAAACATAAAGTTTTCATGATTGCATAAAAAGCCAAGTGTTCCATGTTTAAGTTTTGGAAAAATATTTTCTCACTGGTTTAATCGATTAGCAGCAAGTGGTAATCTATTACTTGAGATTTAAGAACACTTAATCGATTACAAGATTATGGTAATCGATTGCACTATACAAAACCATAAAATGGACTTCTTGTGATAATCGATTATGACTGATGGTAATTGATTACTTGGCAACATTTTCAAATAAAGACTTCCTGTGATAATATATTACATTACGATTTAATCGATTACATTGTTCATAAGTCATTTCCAGAAAGCTCAAGAACACTTTAATCGATTAAATGAGTCAATTAATTGATTACATTAGTGAATTAATAGATTATTAATGGTTACAACCATTTTCTATAAATAGTTGTTGAGTGTTTTAACAAAATACACCGCAAAAATATTAAATAATTTTCATATGCTTTTTGAAGAGAGAAAAAATACAAAGTGTTATTTTGTGTTAGTCCCTCAAATCCTCAAGCTTCAAGATTCCTTGAGAGAATTTCTTTTTGGGCAAAGTTTCTAAAAAAGATTTGGAGATAAAGTTTTGAGATAGTTTTTCTTTGAATCTTGATTCCAGTTTGGTAATATTTTGCATACATCTGTAGTGGATCATCATGTGGTTTCTCTCCATACAACTTATTTGTAATTTCTTTTTAGAATTTTTGCTTGTGTAACTATAGAAATAGTCTTTCTTAAAGCTTGTCTAGAATAGGTGTTTTTAGAGGGAAGAGTAGAGAAGGGTTTTCTCTATGTCTTGATCACTAAGAGTCTAAGTGAGTTAGATTTCTTGTTCTTGATGTAGGTCTGATTGAGAGTAATTGTATGAGCTTGTAAGAAATAAATTGTTAATGGTGGAACTCTAACTAGTTGGTTAGAAGAACTGGATGTAGCTTGTCTAGGTTGAGAAGCGAACCAGTATAAATCTTGGTATTGACTACTTCATCTTTATCTTTTCTTGTGGTTATTAATTTTCATTCATTGGTGTAACTTTTCATAATCAACAGAAAGTGTTCTTGGATGGTTTTGTGATACGATCTTTATAACTCTGATTGTTTAAGAATTTTTAATTGACGAGAACAACCAATTCACCCCCCTCTTGGTTCTTGTGTGATGTTCATACTGTTTTCATGAAGAAGATGGTTGAGGTGTATTGTGTGGGTAGAGAAGAAATGTGAGTGAGAGAACTTGAGAAAGGGAGCTTTGTGTCTATGAAACAAAACTAGAAGAAGATAGATGCAAGGTGAGTGTGAGCCAGTGAGAGTCCGTGTCCTCCTCCATAGAAGAGTTAAGAGCCTCTTTTTTATATGTGAACCTCAACCCTCTATCCTCAATGTATGTGCAAATGCTTTAGCTGAAAAAGTAGACCATTCAAACCATATCCGGAATTGTTGCTACGTAACTACTACATTTTTTACTTCTTGTTGATACAATTGTAGGTGCAACATGTTGCAGCCTAGTGGTAAGGTGTTTTTTTTTTTTTCATGAAAAAGGGAAACTCCAATATTACCTTTTTAAGGCAAAAAGTCAAGCTTATCATGGAGTGGCAAAGGTTTATAGAAAGATGTAACCACAAGTAGCAAAAACAGATTTCAACGAATATCAACAAGACTTTTTAAAGCATTTTTCTTTTGTTTTTTTTTAACTTTTTACTAATTTTCTTTGTAATTTTCTATTTTCCTAATTTTGGCAATTAATTTTTTGTAATATTTTATGCATTTTTCTCATTTTTTTTCAATTTTCTCATTTCTTTTTCTATATTTCTTAGTTTTTCTATACAAAATGCTACAAAGAACTTTATGGAACCCTAAAGGTCCATGAACTACGTCAACATGATGAAGGAGTCAAGAAGGGAAAATCTCTTGCCTTCTACGACTAGAAAGCAAAGTAAGTTTCATCGTCTAAGGAATCTTCATCCAGATCATCATCTAAAGGTGTATCCAAAGCATTGAGCGTGGAAAACTCTTATGATGAAGATGAGAATGATGAGTTGGTTTTCATCTTAAGAAATATTTGAAAGATGTGGAAGAACAAGAGTGGGTCTAGATGGAAGAACTCCTCTAAGAAGGTGTTCAAAGAAAAGAAAGAGAGAGAGAGAGAACTCTAAAATATGTTATGAGTGTAAGAAGTCTAGGCACTTTAAGTCAGAGTGCATAGAACTAGAAAAGTCCAAGAACAAATACAAGCATTACAAATCGAAGGACAATGAAAGTTTCATGAACACTTGGGAGGACCTGGACGACATCACTTCTGATGAAGGAGAAGAAGAAGCCAAGCTATGTTTGATGATTGATACAACTTCTAAATGATCAAAATTCAAACAATAGGAGGTAGATCTCAATGACCCCAAATCATTAAAACAAGGTTATCATGAACTACTTTCAAACTCATTTATTCTTTGAAAAGCTTACAAAAACTTGCGAAAAGAATTTAAGAAACTTTTAAAGATCATACTGAACTTAAGGAAGTCCCTCAATCTAAGGATATCATGAATAAAAGCAATGCCAATCATTTTGAACGTACTGAATTACATCTCATAGTCTGAGATCCATGTATGCATGATTTCACACACAATCAAGCATTAAAGCAATAACAACCATCCTAATCAACTAGTGTTTACAAATTTTACAACTCATCATAAAAAAACCTAAAAATTACAAAGTCTTCATAAACCCTTATCATTTACAATCTCCCTTTTTTTTATGATGACCAAGCTCTATGTGTTGTTATTGCATCTAATCCTCTAATGCTTGCATTGTTAAGTCAACTTTACTTTTGATTCTATTTCAAAACAACAAACATTTTTCTCCCCCTTTGGGCATATAAAAAATAAACCAAGCATAGTATGAAAAGTGCAGAATGAAACACAAGAATGATAATTGAAAAGTAATTTCATTCATTAATTACAAAGCCACTTAGATAGGATTTGTACACATAATATGGCTTACAAAACATTTAATCATTAGACTCAAAGCATCATAAACAAACACACCAAGCACAAAACTTATAAAAGGGCAACTAGAACAAAGGGCTAGGATGGCTAAAGGTAACTAATCCTCCTTATCATTGTCATCACCAATGTGATGCTTCCTCAGCCTTGCCTCAGTGTTCTCCAACCTGTCATATTATTATTTGAGTCACATTTTGTTGTAGTTTCCAATTGTAGATCTTATCAATCTTCCTCAATAGTGTGGTTCAAATGGTGAAAGAGGCTGCTCTTCAACTTCAGGAACTTGAGTCACAATCTCTAGTTCTGGTTCTTCATCCCTATAGTACCATCAAACATCTCTCTCAACAAGATCCATGTGAGATAACAAGGCTTTGTCAACCTTGTTTGTACTAGCCAGAATTTTGAACTTCTTATCCATGAAGTCCACTCCATAGTGCTCCATGACCTTGGTTAGAAAAATTGCATATGAAATCTGATAATCAAACAACCTTATTGTCTTCAAGATGTTGTCAACCACACAAGTAGCCCAATCAATCTTCACTTCTTTCTTCATGGCGTGAATGAGAATAAGATCAATTGTCGTAAGTGTTGCATGATTGCCTCCTTTTTTAACAAGGATCCAAGCAATAGTGTATGAAAGGAGTCTTTCATCCATCTTTATTCCTTTAACTTTGAATAACTCAAAAGTTATTGGCATTTGGAGTCTAAGGCCCTTATTATAGATAGCCACTTTGTCAAATTCTTCAAGACCTCGATTGACTTTTCTACAACACTTTCAATTTCAAGAGATTCTTGTGAAGCAAAGGGTCAAATATTTTGTGTAGATGTAAGGAGTTCACTATCCAAATCTGGTAAGGGCTTTTTATGTTGTTGCCACACTTAGGGATTAATACTTGTTAGCAACGATCTTCCTATATAACCAAAATTGTTTGAAGTCATCTCTATCCTTTTCATCTAACAGCCATCCTACAACATTAGCAACAGGGTTGACCTTCTACTTTTCTTTCTTTTGTGAAGCCTCAACAATAGATCTCTTTCGCCTCTTGTTAGGGTTGGATGAAGACATGATGAGAAGGATTGAATTTGGTGAGCAAGAGTGTAACTACCCGCCTCGTTGCTACTGTATCACTAACTCTTGATTACTCTTATAACAGATTTTAATGAAAATCCCTTATAATTGATTATGATAGTGGTAGTAAGTTTTTCGCAAATGAATATTTATCACCATGAAGCAAATACGTAGATAAAAGTGCATTTAAACATCACAATTCATTCGCATGTAAAAACATAATTTAGTTGTATTTATAAGTATCCACATCTGAAATGTACAAGTTCTTCAAAAGAAAACAAGAGACTAATCTACGGAAGAGTTGACTATCAAAAAACAACTCTTTTTCAAAATCAGATCCATCGTCATCATGACGGCTCGACGGTTCCAACCAAAAAGAGATATTTCTCCAAGTTACCTAATGCTGTCCGTCTGCTCACACGAACGAAGGTTCGCGATCATCACAGGTACCAATCCACACGGTACAAACAAAACAAAGGTGAGTTTATCATGTAAAAATAACAAGTAATAGATAACAGTAGTTAGAGAAGGAAATCCAAAACATCACAATATCATCACAACACCCAATCATTTCATCACGCAACAAAAAAGGACAGTCACCCAAATACATTCAACAATCAACCTATAATGCTTAGAATGATGCATGCTCCTGACTCATCTCTCAGCATGCAATGTGGTACCATCCCGGAAATAGTCCAACACAGGGAGATGATGCAGCGGGATGTCAGGGTCACTCTGTCGTGCACAGGTCGCTCCCCCCCCACTGGTGATCAACCATGGGTCTCAATAAAGGAGTTCTAAACAGTTGTGGTCCCCATATAATGCCTACCAAGACATGAATGCTTGGCTTGGATCGTTTCCGAATTGCAAACTTCAAGACTCCATGAATCGGGGTTTGAAACTCAAATAGAAAAATGGAGAAGATTAAGAAATGGTTTAGAATTACGCCACGATCCCCAATCGGAATGATAAGTCGGAGGAGGATTCGCCACAAAGGAAAACTTCCTTGATAAGAATCAATTTGGTCTCAATCAAGAACCAACAAGAGGCTAAGCTCTCAACTTAAGCAAAAGCTCAATTTCATTAATTAAAGTTAACCAAAATTAGCAAAGTCTGAGTATTTATATGGCTAGGCCTCTAATAAACACCTAAAAACGTAAGTTTAGGCCTATTTGCGGAAATATCAAAGCCCATTACATGAAAACAACAAAAGGAAAGCTGCAATACCATTTTAAATTAAAATAATCGATTAAAACAGAGTGTTTTAGTACTGTGTAATCGATTACAACAACGTCGTAATCGATTACAACAGACAGAAAAGCTTGGTAATCGATTACAGATACATCGTAATCGATTAAAACAGACAGATAGACAGACAGACAGCTAACTTGTGTAATCGATTACGGAAATGTTGTAATCGATTATTACAGACAGTACTTACTTTTTACAACAAAATAAGACTTTTGATGTGGTCTTGAATGGCTTGGGTTCTAGCTCTTGTCATGGGTCCTTCAAAGTTCACCAAAGGAAGTGCTTTAAGCTCTTCTTCTAGACCTTTGGCTTGTAATGGACCTCCATCATCATGATCCTTAGATAGTCCTCTATCATCCCCTCCTTCTTGAAAAGAATCCGTTCTCAGAATTGCATTCAAAACACCTACATCACAAGGAGAAAGGTCAGTGACATTAAAACTAGAACTCACCCCATACTCACTTGGTAAGTCAATCTTATAGGCATTGTCATTAATCCTCTCAAGGATCTTGAAAGGACCAACACCCATAGGTTGGAGTTTATATATTCTTAGAAAAGGAAACATATCTGTCCTTATATGTAACCAAACCCAATCTCCAGGATTAAATACCAATGTCTTTCTCCCGTTGTAGTCGTGCAAATTGCTCCATCTTCCACTCAATTTGATTTAGCACACTTCCATGGAGCTTCCTAACAAAAATAGTCCTAAAGAACCCATGCATACTCAACATAGAAGAATCATTAGGAAAGAAAATTGGATCAAGAGGAAATAATGTGTGAATACCATAAAATGCCTCAAAAGGAGAAAAGTAAGTAGGAGATTTGGTTACCTTATCATCAAATCTAGGATTAGGATATTGGTACCTTACGGTGATGTTGTTGGTCTCTTCCGGACTAGGCATATGGGCAGCCTTATTAGGAAGTGAAGCTCCCCACACAAGAACAACTTGATTCTTACTTCCTCTTAAAGGAGGCAAGCCGTGGGGTATAGCTTGTGGAAAGACATCCTCAAACTCCTTGACAAGTGTATCAAAACCTTGAGGCAACTCAAGGGTACTAGAAGACAAGCACATATAATTTGGAACGAGTAAATACGGTTGTTGTCTAGCTAGCATCACTCTTTTAAACTCCTTAGGTTTGATGAACAAACCCGGTTTTACCACCAATTGTTTTTCACTCTTTTTTTTCTATTTTGTTTTGTTCTTTCTTTTCACTCTTTTGCCATATATTTATTTTCGGCTTTTCTCTCTTGAAGGACTCTTTTGTTCTTTTATTTTATTTTCTTTTTCTCTTTTCAATCTCATTTTTATTTGATCCTCACACACCTCACTTGGAGACAAAGGTGAGAGAACTACCTTTTTACCTTTATGCAAGAAAGAGTAGCAATTGGCGACCCCATTGTGGACAACTTCTCTATCATATTGCCAAGGTCTACCAAGCAACACATGGCTAGCTTCCATAGGAACCATATCACAAAGCACTTCATGAACATATTTTCCAATGGAGAATGTAAGCAACACTTGCTTATCCACAACCAACTCACCATTATCACTCAACCATTGCAATTTATAAGGTTTAGGGTGAGGGGCAGTTTTTAAACCAAGCATCTCCACTAGTCTAGTGCTTGCAACATTTGTGCAACTTCCTCCATCAATGATTAGAGAACAAACCTTTCCCTCGACCAAGCATTTAGAATGAAAAATGTTTTCTCTTTGTGTATCTTCTTGATCTTTGCACAAACTTCCCATGAGTCGTCTTACCATTAAAAGATCTCCCTCTTCCGATTTTAGAAATCAATTATCTTTCCCTTCACTAGAGGAACTATGAGAACACCTAGATGACTCACTATCCACCCTTCCATTCTCCAACACAATCATGGTCCTTTTGTTTGGACATTGGGATGCAATATGACCCTTACCCAAACACTTAAAGCATTTAATTGAACTAGATTTATTGGAAGTAGTTTGAGTAGGAGGAGTAGAATTACCTCTTGAAGACTTCCGTTCAATATGTTTGGAAGAAGAACCCTCCTTCTTGGAAGTGTCCTTATCCTTCCCAGATGAATGACCATATGAAGACTTCTTGTAAGCTTGCTTTCTCTTCAATTGTTGCTCCACTTTTATAGTCCTATGTAGAATTTCATCCATGGTGTTGTAGTTTCTTTGTATCTCATCAAAACGTTCTCCCATCCTCCTTTCAACATTTCTTTGAAACCTATCTATTTGCTTAGCCAATGAAGCTATTAGCTTAGTGGCTCTAGGTGAAGGTGGAACACTATCGCCATTGGACACCATTGCTACAAGAAAAAGGTGAGTAAAAAAAAACAATAATGGACCTTACCACTCACTAAGTGTTTACACTCTTCAACACTCGTGTTTCACACTTGCAAGACTTTTTCTATAAGGTTCACTCTTGTCTTTTTCCACTCTCTAACTCTTCTTCAACTCTTGAAAGCAACCAAAGATTCCAATTCAAAGAATATCCAATGTGAAAGATGAAACAAATCCAAACTCAACTTAAGATGTCAAGGAAGAAAGAAAACTCTAAGACAAAACCTTGGAAATTTAGAAGACAAGCAAGAAAAGCACAACTCAAAAGGAATGTTAAAGAAGACAATTATGAAGATAAAAGCAATATTGACTAAACATAAACCACTATAATTATGCAAAAAGATAGTGCTATAAAACAATCAAAAGCACACACTAAGAGAAAGGGCTGTTAATTTTTGAAATTTGGCTGTCCACTTTTTTTTTTATACTTGGGTCCTCATATTTTTTGATATTTTCATTTTGACCCCAATATACTTTTTAATAATTGCCTTTTGGTCCTTCGTAATTTCTCTTTTAGGACCTGAAACTTTTGATATTTGCACAAACGCCCTAAAACTCTCTAGACAGAATTTTATGAATCAAACTCAGTAAATTTCCAGCAGTGCTATGAGTTTCATGAAGAACACCAAGAACATGAAGAACAACCCATATTCAAAAAAACTCCAAATTCAACAAAACGAAAGGGAAAATGAAGGCAATTGCAAGATAAACTCAAAAATCACACAAGAAACACACAAAGAACAATAAACAAGCAAGAATCAAGAATTTTCAGTTTTCATTTTCCCGAAAAAAATAAGAATGAAAATGCAAAATAACATAGGTAGCAATCTTAATGAAATGCTTTCCAGAATTAAGCTCTGATTACTACATGATGACTACCAAGACATGAATGCTTGGCTTGGATCGTTTCCGAATTGCAAACTTCAAGACTCCATGAATCGGGGTTTGAAACTCAAATAGAAAAATGGAGAAGATTAAGAAATGGTTTAGAATGACGCCACGATCCCCAATCGGAACGATAAGTCGGAGGAGGATTCGCCACAAAGGAAAGCTTCCTTGATAAGAATCAATTTGGTCTCAATCAAGAACCAACAAGAGGCTAAGCTCTCAACTTAAGCAAAAACTTAATTTCATTAATCAAAGTTAACCAAAATTAGCAAAGTCTGAGTATTTATATGGCTAGGCCTCTAATAAACACCTAAAAATGTAAGTTTAGGCCTATTTGCGGAAATATCAAAGCCCATTACATGAAAACAACAAAAGGAAAGCTGCAGTACCATTTTAAATGAAAATAATCGATTAAAATGAAGCGTAATAGATTAAAACAGAGTGTTTTAGTACTGTGTAATCGATTACAACAACGTTGTAATCGATTACAACAGACAGAAAAGCTTGGTAATCGATTACAGATACATCGTAATCGATTAAAACAGATAGATAGACAAACAGACAGCTAACTTGTGTAATCGATTACGGAAACGTTGTAATCGATTATTACAGACAATACTTGCTTTTTACAACAAAATAAGACTTTTGATGTGGTCTTGAATGGTTTGGGTTCTAGCTCTTGTCATGGGTCCTTCAAAGTTCACCAAAGGAAATGCTTTAAGCTCTCCTTCTAGACCTTTGGCTTGTAATGGACCTTCTAGTCCTCTATCATCATACTTTCGTACTCTGCAGCCAATCATCCTATTTCCGTAAAACAAATGAAGTAGGTCATATGGGCATCATCAATGCATGACCCGGCCAGGAACAAATCCTTCCTTGCAAGGGTGACCCACCATGTACCCCTCATGTACATACATACTGCCTGAACATGGGCTTACCGATGCAATGACGATGGCTAGGAACAAATCCTTCCTGGCAAGGGTAACCAACCAATCAATTCACCATTCGGTATATGCATAGCACACAACCACAACATCATCAATATTATCACCTAATATACCAACCTTCACTATTCCAACATTATCAAATACAATCATTACTTTACACATCAATCGTAAACACACGTAAACTAGTGAGCCGAGATGGTTCACTAACCAGGGCACTAGCCCGACAACTCTAAAGAAAGGAACGAGCTCAATAGCTCAAGAGAGGAAAAACGGGTCAAGGAAAGGAACTCAGTTGCTCTAAAGAAGAGAAAACAAGCTCATCAGCTCTAAAGAGAAGAAACAAGCCCTGGAAAGGAACCCGATAACTCTAAAGAAAGGGAAACGAGCCCAACATCTCTAAAGAGAAGGAATGAGCCTGGGAAGGGAACCCGATAACTCTAAAGAAGGGGAAATGAGCTCAACATCTCTAAAAAGAAGGAACGAGTCCGGGAAGGGAATCTGATAACTCTAAAGAAGAGGAAATGAGCTCAACATCTCTAAAGATGATAGAGGACTATCTAAGGATCATGATGATGGAGGTCCATTCCAAGCCAAAGGTCTAGAAGGAGAGCTTGAAGCACTTCCTTTGGTGAGATTTGAAGGACCCATGACAAGGTCTAAAACCAAGCTTCTACAGGAAGAGATGACCAAGAGAATCATGGTTGGACTATTTAACAAGGACAAGGATGGAGGGATACACAAGGAGATGAATTGGAGCACCTTGAATATTGTAGGAGAGCTTGCTTCAGAATTCCTTTTGTAGCTTTCGTAATTTCGTAGTTTTCGTAATTTTCGTAATGTCGTAATTTAGTAATTTTTTATTTGTGTAATGGGTCTCAATGTGGACTTAAAATAGGCCCAAACTATGCATTTTTAGGCTTAAATCTATAAGTACTCAAATATTGATATTTCCAAGACACTTTGATGAATAGAAATTAAGCATTTGCTTGAATTGGGAGCTTAGCCTCTTGTTGGTTCTTGATTGAAACCAAATTGATTCTTATCAAGGAAATTTTCCTTTGTGGCGAATCCTCCTCCGACTTATCGTTCCATTTGTGGATCGTGGCGTCATTCTTAGTCATTCCTTAATCTTCTCCATTTTTCTATTTGAGTTTTAAAGCACCATTCATGGAGTCTTGAAGCTTGCAATTCCGGAAGTGATCCAAACCAAGCATTCATGTCTTGGTAGTCATCAAAAGAGAAAGAACGAGCCCAGGAAGGGAACTCGGTAACTCTAAAGAAGGGGAAATGATAGCACTAACCCAGTAGCCTTCACCTCCACAAACACACCGTTAAAAGGTGTTTTGGGAGTTCACAACAACATACATCAACTTCACGGACAGGGGATTCTTACAACATCAATATCTTGACACAAAAACACCATCAAGTATAACATTCTGCATCCCATTTGTTAAAAGACATAAATTTTCTTGAAAATCAACACACAACAGGGACATGCAGTTATCTTCATATTTGGACTCCCTGGCGGAACTATAGTATCTAAAACTGATTATCAACATAATAAACTCCCCTTACCTAACTAGGAGTCCTTTTATTACAGTCCAGCGATGTTATAACACTATCCTTTGAAGCGTGAGCTTGTTCAACATAGCGCTCTCAAGGAAGCCCAGAAAAGAAAGGTTGGGTCTCTGTTCTCGTTCGAACTTCAAGAAGGTTTTCGAAGACTTCTGCTCTGGTCATGAGGTTCCTCTTGGCATAGGGGTTCCGTGACAAGCTATAGTGGTCCTTGGTGGTTCAAAGTGGTTGAAGGGAGTGGTTTTAGGGTGTGGAAAGTTAGAGAGAAAAGGGAGAGAAAAGCACAAAAGAAGAAAGAACGCCCTTCCGCTGTGCCACTCTGATACTTATATATAGATGACTTGACAAGCTCACTTAGCGTGTACGTACAGCAACCACAGACCAAACACAGTTGACTTAACCTAACATTCACCAAACACTCATACCAAGACAAAAGCCTAACAAAATAGCAAATTATGAAATAAATTAAACAATCAAGCAACATAACACACATCAAATATCTACTCAGAAACTTGAAATTTCAGGATGTTATAACTCTCCTACCCTTTTTGAAATTTTGTCCCCAAAATTACCGGATACAAATAAAGCCGGGAAGGTTTCTAGCATCTGAGTTTCTACCTCCCAAGTCGCATCCTCTCTTGATGGACCTCCCCATATCACCTTGACCAAAGGAATTTCTTTCCTCTTAAATGCTTTGTTCGTCAATCCTCAATCCTCAAAGGCAATGTTTCATATGTCAAGTTTTCCTTTACTTGAATGTCATCTGACCCGGTTAGATGAGAAGGATCATAGACATATTTACGAAGTTGGGACACATGGAATACATTATGAAGATTAGAAAGGGATGAAGGTAATGCAATTTGATATGCTACAGGGCAGACTCTTTTGAGAATTTGGAAGGGACCAATAAATCGGGATGTGAGTTTTCAGGATTTCAATGCTCTGCCAACCCCGGTCCACGGGGTAACCCTCAAGAATACATCATCACCAACTCAAATTCTAGGTCTTTCCTCCTTATATCATGATAACTCTTTTGCGTACTTTGAGCAGTCCTCATCCTATCTCGGATCAACTGGACCTTCTCGGTGGTTTGTTGCACCACTTCGGGTCCTAAAACAAGGTTCTCGCTGGGTTCTCGCCAACACAAGGGTGTCCTACACCTCCTACCATACATAGCTTCGTAGGGGGTCATGCCAATGGTAGAATGAAAACTATTGTTATAGGTAAACTCTATCAACAGTAGGAAACTATCCCAACTACCCTTTTACTCTAAAACGCACGCCTGCAAAAGGTCCTCTAGAGACTGAATGGTCTGCTCGGTCTGACCATCAGTTTGAGGGTGATAAGCCGAGCTTGGCCTAAGCCGGGTCCCAAAGCTTTGTTCAAACTTTCCCAAAATCTAGAAGTGAATCTAGGATCCCGGTCAGATACTATGCTAGATGGCACACCAAGCAATCTGATAATCTCACTAATATACAGGGAGGTTAACTTTTCTAAGGAGAACCGGATATTAATGGGGATAAAGTGAGTAGATTTTGTCAACCTGTCGACAATAACCCAAATAGAATCTAACCTCTTATGGATCCTAGGCAATCCTACAACAAAAATCCATGGAGATACTATCCCACTTCCACTGGGGTATCTCCAAGGGTTGCAACTTACCCGATGGTCTCTGATGTTCTATCTTAACCTTCTGACAGACTAAGCATGCGTACACAAACTCACTAACCTCCTTCTTCATGTGTGGCCACCAAAACATAGCCTTGAGATCTTGATACATCTTGGTGGCACCAGGGTGGATACTTAAACTACTATTATGCCCTTCCTCTAAGATCACTTTCCTAAGCTCCGATACATTGGGAACACAGATTCTATCTTGAAGACTCAAGACTCCATCTGATCCCACGTGGAAACTACTATCTCTTCCTGATGCTATAGCTTCTAACTGGGTTCTCAGAAAAGGATCAGACTTCTAGCCCTCTCTGATCTCTCTTAGCAATCCGCCAGTAATCCTCAAAGCTCCTAATCTCATGTTGTTAGGGGTAAGCTCACACACCAGACTAAGGTCTCTAAATAGTTCCAAAAAGTCCAACTCCCTAACCATCAAAGCAAACATATGCAAGGACTTCCTACTCAAGGCATCAGCCACTACATTGGCTTTGTCGGGATAATAGCGAAGCTCAAAATCATAATCCTTAAGAAACTCTAATCATCTCCTCTGCCACATATTTAACTCTTTCTGACTAAATAGATACTTTAGGCTCTTATGATCACTAAAAAGTTCAAACTTGGAGCCAAAAAGGTAATGCCTCCATATCTTAAGAGCAAACACTACTGTAGCTAACTCCAAATCATGGGTAGGATAATTCCTTTCATACGCCTTGAGTTATCTAGAAGCATAGGCCACTACTTGGCCATTCTGCATCAACACTCCTCCTAAACCCATCTTTGATGCTTCACAAAACACCTCAGAGGGTTCTCTTAGGTTAGGCAAAACTAAAACAGGTGCGGTTGTTAGCTTTTCCTTAAGGGTCTGGAAACTATGCTCACACTAGGCATCCCACACAAAAACTTGACCCATCTTTGGTCAAAGGTAAAGCTATCTTGGAGAAACCTTCTATGAATCTCTGATAATATCCTGTTAAGCCCAGAAAACTCTTAATCTCGAACACAGACTTGGGGCTATTCCACTCAAGAACGGCTTCTACTTTAGAAAGATCTACAACTATACCTCCTTAGGATATCACATGTCCTAGGAAACTCACTTTCTCCAACCAAAACTCACACTTGGATAACTTAGCGTAAAGTTGTCGATCCTTAAGGGTTTGCAACACAATCCTCAAGTGCTCTCCATGCTCCTCTCTAGTCTTAGAATACACCAAAATATCATCTATGAAAACTACCACAAAGCTATCAAGATAGGGGTGAAAAATCCCATTCATATAATCCATAAACACACCAGGAGCATTAGTCACACCAAAGGGCATAACCAAATACTCGTAATGACCATAGCGGGTCCTAAAAGCAGTCTTTGGAATATCCTCAGACTTCACACGGATCTGATGGTAACCCGACCTAAGGTCTATCTTACTAGACACACAAACTCCTACCAGCTGATCCATAAGATCATCTATTCTAGGCAAAGGATACTTATTCTTAATCGTCACCTTATTCAGCTGGCGGTAGTCTACACATAACCTCATGGTTTCATCCTTCTTCTTCACTAACAACACTAGTGCTCCCCATGGTCACACACTAGGCCTCACAAACTGCTTATCCAACAGTTCTTCCAACTGCTTCTTAAGCTCAACTAACTCTATAGGAGACATCTTATAAGGGGCTACAGATATGGGTCCAGCACCAGGCACCAAATCTATAGAAAAATATATCTCTCTCTCAGGTGGTATACCAGATACATCCTCAGGAAACACTCCTGAAAACTATCTAACAATGGGGAGGTCACCTAGAGAAACCTTGGTCTCTACTTCCAGGTTTGACAAGATCATGTACACTTGAGCACTTTCTTTTAAAGATGACATAATCTGGTTGGCAGAGATAAACATCCCACTATTCCTCACATTTGAATTTCTAAACACAACAGTTATATCAAAACAATTCAACAAAATATGGTTGGAAGATAACCAGTCCATTCCCAAAATAACGTTAATCTGGCTAAGAGGCAAACAAATCAGATCAACATAGAATTTCTATCAGAAATTTCAACGAAACAATTCAAACACACCTCGAAAGTTAAAACAGACCCACTAGTCAGGGTCTCAACTACAAGCTCATCGTTCAAAAAGACACAGAAAGTTTAAGTTTCTTTACACATAACTGGGATACAAACGAATGGGTTGCACCGAAGTTGAAAAGCACAAGTAATGGAATCCCGCTTATGAAACATTTACCTTGGATTAGATGTTTGGATTTTGAAGCTTCAGCACCACTAAGAGTAAAGACTTTCCCTGTGGCTTTCGGATGTCCGAGTTGGTTATGCAGGCCTCCACCATTTTGCTCTTTCTTGGGATATGGGCAGTCCCTTTTGAAGTTACCCTTCTGCTTACAGTTGTAACAAAATAGGTCTCCTTGCATACAGTTAGTAGAGACATGCCCGGGCTTACCACACTTGAAACAAGTGATCCGAGTTGGAAAGGTAGTGGGTCTATTACCATTACCACCAGGAAATCCCAAAGCAGCAACTTTTTGATTGTTGGGACGATGACCATATATGGCTTAGGAAGGATGATGTAAGGTTTTCTACAGTTTGGCAGCCCGATCTTCTTGTCCTTTATTGGGCCTGTATTCCGATAATAGGCCGCTTTGTCTCGAGAATCCTCATCCCATATCCTGCATATGTTGACCAACTGTGGGAACTAGCGGACACCTTGATAGTTCACAGCTTGCTTCACCTCAGGTCGCAAGCCATTCAGGAACTTCACAGACTTGGAACTTTCACCATCTCTTCCTTGGTAGTGAGGGAAGTACCTTACCAACTCTTCAAACTTAGCTGCATACTCAGCTATCATCATGTTTCCTTGCTTAAGTTCCAAGAATTCCATCTCCTTCTTGTTCCTAATGTTAAAACAAAGGAACACTTCAAAACAACCAAGAGGGGGGGTGAATTGGTTGAACCTTGGTCAATTAAAAATTTAAATCAGAGTTATCAAAGGATCTTTATCACTTTAAAATGTTTTAACACCAAGAATCAATATTCAATCAAACTTCCTTTTTACAAAACACAAGAAACCAGAATTTAACTTTCTGTGTAATGAAATTGATTCACAAACAAAGCAATTAAGAAACAACTAATGAGAAGAAAGAATAGGCACAGATTTATACTGGTTCACCCCAAAAACTATGAGGCTACATCCAGTTCTCCCACTCAAAGCTAGAGAGGAGTTCCACTATTGTAACAAAATATCCTTACAAGCAATTTACACACTTCTCTTCATCAACCCTAGATGAAGTTCAGAGATCTACAACACTAGTAGAACCTTAGAAGCAATTACCCACACTGAGAACACTACTCAGCTGAATCCAGAGAAACCCTATCTCTACACTTGCAAGAAATCCACTTACAATAGCCTATTCTATTACAAGAATACAAAATATCAATATTACACCTTCAAAGATAAGGAAAGAAATCACCTGATGATCAAAGCACGAAATGCAAATGATTAAGAATCACAGATGAATGCAAATCAATGATGTAGAACAGCTTTCCTTAGTCTTTGAAAAAGATGGTTTGCTTTTCAACTCCTTAATGACCCATGAATGAATTGATGAAAGCAAAAACCTAATAAACCCTTGAAAGAACCTTTTTGAAACTTAAGAGGGCTCTTGAAATGTTCTCAGATCGAAAAGTTGTTTCTGTTTTCTTCATTTTACATAGAAGGCAAGGGTTATATTTATAAGAATTTTCGTAACTCATTTAATCGATTAAATCGGACCTTGTAATCGATTACCAACAGTTCTTGGTGACTTCTTGTTTCAAATAACGAGTCAAATAATCGATTAAAACGATTCGTAATCGATTAAACAAGAAAGCACAGAATATTCATTACGAATGGTAATCGATTACATCACATGGTAATCGATTAATACAGTCTGAATGTTAATATGTTATAACGTGGTAATCGATTACATAATGTGGTAATCGATTAAAACAGTCATTTAGCCAATATGAATGAATGCTAAGCTTCAAATAATCGATTAATACGATGCAGTAATCGATTACAATGTTCTTGACAATTTTCCAGAAAAGCTTAAGAACAAAATAATCGATTACGATTTTGTCTTAATCGATTAAAACAGTCCAATTCTATTTTTCCAAAATACTGATGAATGTAAATAATCGATTACTGAATTTCTGTAATCGATTATTACAGTCTTTGTCTATATTTTCAAAATACTTAGCTTTTTCTTTAATTTGTTTAACATTCTATTTAATGCAATGCTTTAATATGTGTATGAATGAGATGCATGCACAGCTTTGATCATTATAATGATTTCAACCCTTTTACATTTAATCACACACTTTTGTTCTTCAAGGATTGAACCATGTTGAATGCCAAAATATCCAAGCCTCTTGTTGCTTGATTCTTCAAGTATTCTTCATACATCTCCCCCTCAAATCAACACCTAACATCTTCAGGAAAATACTTCTCCAAAAATGCCCTCTTAAAGGTTTTCCAAGTGACCACCTGGCCTTTAGCCTCCATGCATTAGCGAGTGTTATCCCACCAATACTCAGCTTCTTCTACTAGAGTGTAGGTGCTAAAAGCAACTTTCTGCTCCTTTGGACATACCATAACTCGAAAAATCTTCTCAATCTCCCGAATCTAGTTCTGGGCACCATCCGGGTCGTACCCTCCATGAAAAGAAGGAGGATTGTTGCGCTGAAAGTGGTCCAACCCTTGACATTCCACAGCTCTCGGAGCTTCTTCTCTATTTTGGTTCCCCAAAGCCTAAGCTAAGGCTTGGAGGGCATCAGCTATAGCACGATCATTCCTACCAGTCATCACTTCCTACGCATAGCAAGAAGTGAAAACCTGAAAGGAATACACACAAAAAAACACAAAACAATCCTACACCGTCTCTTCACTCTTTGTATTCCTGAATGCTTGCCATAATGTCCCTTTTCGTTATTGATAAGTGCCATATTTCAGTTAAAATCATGTTTCAAATACTGGCACTTATCTTTCGATTTCAATAACTTTGTCTATAAACTTGCCCTAAAACCTAGTTACATAGTATTTATTAGTTGTATGAATGTTGTTTTTATATTTTGGAAGATTAATCCAATCATGTTTTGTATTTTGATAGGTTTCGAGGCTTCCAAAAAAGCAAAGCAAGAAAAAGGGGCATAAAAATCAAATTTGGGAGGTGTCAGAAGCAAAATGGCCCAGAACTCATCCAGGCCCATGACCTTTCTTCACCATTAAGCTTTTAACTCGCCCAGGCGAGCATCCTCAGTGTAATTTGGTCACCCAGGCGAGTGGAGGTTTCTAGAAAGATCTTTTAACTCGCCCAGGCGAGTGAATATAGGCTAAAATGGTCGCCTGGGCGAGTGGCATCAACAAGTGGATCAACAAGTGGCATTAAACTCGCCCAGGCGAGTGAAAATAGGCTAAAATGGTCGACTGGGCGAGTGGACACGAGCAGCCATCCCTTCCTATAAATAGGCATGCAAGGGTGAAGGCAAAACATGATTTTGGAGGGAGAGAATGAGAGGAACAGCCCAAGAGGCTTAGAGAGAGGTGAGAGAAGAGAGAAAAAGAGTGGAAACTCTGCAGGAACGGGCCAAGGATCGCTACCTTCGTCATGTTTTCTGTTGATCTCTTGCTCTACACCATGATTAGTTAGTTTCTCTTAAGGATTGGAAGTAATCTTCTTACCTTTATGTATTTCTTTTAATATTTGATATATGTATGAATCTTTTCTACTCATTCTGGTGATTTCATTCTTTTCTTAATGCTTGATTCTACTTGCTCACTAGTTTTATGAAATTGGATTCTAAGTTTAACTGGAAAGTACTCTTAGGATTTGAACTGAATGATTTTACTCTTTACGTTACGTTGCTAGGAATAGAGCATAACGTTTAGATTGCAAATAGCACACAATTTATGATTGTAATGCTGGATTATTTACTTCATATGTGAGGGATGGATATTCGGTAAATATCCTTAGAATTCTCGATTGCGAGGGATCGATTCGGGGTGAATTAATGTGTGCATCAGTAATGATGGAAAATGATTTATACATGGTCATATTAATTGAATACTGAGGGTATGAATGATGAAACCCAATCCTACGTTTTCTTCAATTAATTTCATTTTATTAGTTTTCATACTTTTTAGTTATTTTCCGTTATTTTCACAAAACACATAAAATTTCGCTCATACTCGTTGTACATAACTATTAAACTGTTACTTTTATTTAAATTAACTGAGTAACGCAAGTCCCCGTGGAGATGAACTTTTATAAATTTTGTAACTTACAATGACAATTGGTAGGCTTGTCAAGAGTCTAACAGTTATTACGAATTATACAGATGGCCAATCTGATAACTCATAACAAGGCATTGAAATTTATGGTATAGCAGACATAAGAAATACAAATATACTGTGACTACGCTAATAACAACACTATACACAAATTTCAAACACAAGCAGTCCAAGTCAGCACAAAACAATTCGTCACTTCAACACTTAAACATTCAACAAACAACCTAACATGTACAGAGAAACATAGCAGACTCGCAACTCACTGGCCGAAAGGTTTGACCTGCTCTGATACTGCCTATTGTAACGACCCGTCTCGTCGCTACTGTATCACTAACTCTTGATTACTCTTATAACAGATTTTAATGAAAATCCCTTATAATTGATTATGAAAGTGGTAGTAAGTTTTTCGCAAATGAATATTCATCCCCACGAAACAAATACGTAGATAAAAGTGCATTTAAACATCGCATGTAAAAACATAATTTAGTTGTATTTACAAGTATCCACATCTGAAATGTACAAGTTCTTCAAAAGAAAACAAGAGACTAATTTATGGAAGAGTTGACTATCAAAACACAACTTTTTTTCGAAATCTGATCCATCGTCATCATGACGACTCGGTGGCTCTAACCAAAAAGAGATCTTCCTCCAAGTTACCTAATGATGTCTGTCTGCTCACACGAACGAAGGTTCGCGATCATCACAGGTACCAATCCACACGGTACAAACAAAGAAAATGTGAGTTTATCATGTAAAAATAACAAGTAATAGATAACAGTAGTTAGAGAAGGCAATCCAAAACATCACAATACATCACAACACCCAATCATTTCATCACGCAACAAAAAAGGACAGTCACCCAAATACATTCAACAGTCAACCTATAATGCTTAGAATGATGCATGCTCCTGACTCATCTCTCAGCATGCAATGTGGTACCATCCCGGAAATAGTCCAACACAGGGAGATGATGCAGCGGGATGTCAGGGTCACTCTGTTGTGCACAGGCCGCTCCCCCCACTGGTGATTAGCCATGGGTCTCAATAAAGGAGTTCTAAACAGTTGTGGTCCCCATACCTCCGTACTCTGCAGCCAATCATCCTATTTCCGTAAAACAAATGAAGTAGGTCACATGGGCATCATTAATGCATAACCCAGCCAGGAACAAATCCTTCTTCGCAAGGGTGACCCACCATGCACCCCTCATGTACATACATACTACTTGAACACGGGCTTACTGATGCAATGACCGTGGCTTGGAACAAATCCTTCCTAGCAAGGGTAATCAACCGATCATTGCAACATCCAGTATATGCATAGCACACAACCACAACATCATCAATATTATCACCTCACATACCAACCTTCACTATTCCAACATTATCATATACAATCATTACTTTACACATCAATCGTAAACACAACGTAAACTAGTGAGCCGAGATGGTTCACTCACCAAGCAGCACTAGTCCGACAGCTTTAAAGAAAGGAATGAGCTCAACAGCTCAAGAGAGGAGAAATGGGCCCGGGACAGGAACTCGATCGCTCTAAAGAAGAGGAAACGAGCTCAATAACTCTAAAGAGAAGAAACAAGCCCTAGAAAGGAACCCGGTAACTCTAAAGAAAGGGAAATCAGTCCAACATCTCTAAAGAGAAGGAACGAGCCCGGGAAGGGAACCCAGTAACTCTAAAAAAGGGGAAATGAGCTCAACATTTCTAAAGAGAAGGAACGAGCCTGGGAAGGGAACCCGGTAACTCTAAAGAAGGGGAAATTATAACACTAACCCGGTAGCCTTCACCTCCACAAACACACTGTTAAAAGGTGTTTTGGGCGTTCACAGCAACAGACATCAACTTCACGGATAGGGGATTCTTACCACATCAATATCTTCACACAAAAACACCATCAATCATAACATTCCGCATCACATTCGTTAAAAGACATAGATTTTCTTGAAAATTAGCACACAACAGGGACATGCAGTTATCTTCATAGTTGGACTCTCTGGCCCCCTACTACGAAAACTGATTATCAACATAATAAACTCCCCTTACCTAACCAGGAGTCCTATTATTACAGTCCAGCGATGTTATAACTGTAACACCCTGAAATTTCGATAACTTAAAATATATGTGTGATGTATTCCTTGTATAATTTGATTAATTTATTAATTAGGATTAGTTGAAATGTTATTTGAATTATCCATGTGCCATTGCTTGGTGTAAATGTCAAGTATGTAGAGCTTGTTTGAGCTGCGTTGTAATTGAGTGATTCCAAGTTTGACCCGAAAACCTATTTTAGTAAAATCATCCTACTAGATTGGTTAACCGTTAGATCATGTTCAAATTTTAAAGAGACGTTTCTAACCCACATATGTAACCTTTGACCGTTGGGATTGTAAAAATAGTGTCTGTAACGTGAGAAATTAATTCTTCACTGAAGCGGAAAATTCTAGAATTTGGTTAGTGGAGGCGGTGCTGAATACGTATTTAAGCTTTCAAGTCACGAAAATGGAGGTTCTTCCTCCTCCAAACAGCTCCCAAGCTTCCCCTCATCATCCTTCACCACCCACAGCCACCAGAGACAACCACGGGCCATCGTTGCTTGCCACGAGACCACCGCACGGAGAGGAACCCTTTAATCGGAGCGGAATCTTCGAAACTCTTCTCGAAGTTTTGGTAGAGAACAGAGCTCCCAATCCTCCTTTCTTGGTTTCCTTGAGGTAATCTTGGTTTCTTTTGTCTTCTTCTAGCTAGTTTAAGCTTCTCTTAGTGTCTCTTGTGTTTTGGATACCGTTGTTGGGAGTTTTACACTTCCTTTGAAAAACCCTTTGAAAATGAGATGTTGTAAAAGTCTCATTTTTATGAAACTGATATCATTTCTGTGATCCTTGTTGAACCCTGATCACATTGGTGTGATCGGAATTTCAAAATTATGTCTTTTGATGTGGACTCTCAAAGCACCATTTTAGCCTCTTTTTAAATTTGAGTGGGTATTTGACCCCCGAGTGCTAACGTTAGCCTTGTTTTTGAAATCTATACTAAATTATCTTCAATTTGGTATATAGAGCTTTGTGTTTGAGCCAAAGCACATGAACTTGAGAGATCCCAAAATGACGTTTCAAGGAGCTAACAGAGAAATATAGATAGGTAAGCGGAGTTTATTATTTAGTTATAGTTTAGATACCATAGTTGGGGGCCAGGGAGTCCAACTATGAGGATATCTGCCTGTCCCTGCTGTGTGCTGGTTTTCAAGAAAAACTATGTTTTTAACTAATGGGATGCGATGTATTTATGATTGATGTGTGTTTGTCCCTGTGTGTATGCTTGTTTTCAAAACAAATGATGTTTTTAACTAGTGGGATGTGGTGTATTTATTGTTAATGTTGTAAATGACAGTGAAATTGAGATACCATGGAAATGATTGATGATGTTTACGTGATTTATGATTATTTAGATGAGGTGATGCTCATGTGATTGGTGATGTATGAATGAAATAATGTTCAAATGAGATATATGTTTATTGGGTTAATGATATTGTTGTTGTAATGATTGGATTTTTGGGAAAAGTCTTAATTACAGAGGAGACTCTGCCCAAAATTTTATAATATGTTTTCCTATTTAATTCTTTATTAAATCTTTAAATGGGCATAAAAGTGTGTTTTATATATTGTAGTCCTCCTCTTTAATTTAGAATTTTCATAAAAATATCAGTCTTGTGATATGGTGAATTGTGAATGTATGAAATTTGGGTTGTCTGAAGACTTGGGGAATGTGAATCTCAAGCATATGTATTATGTATAGATGTGAAATGTGATTGCTTGTGATGTCGTTGATGATATTGAAATTGAGATGTCATTGAGGTAGTTGATGATGTTCAAATGAGATGATATTGATATGCATGATGATGATATTGTGATGATATGATCCTCAAACAAGTGGGCAAGTAGAAATTTCTAGCCGTGAGCTGAAAAGAATTTTAGAAAAGACAGTTGGGAATTCTAGAAAGGATTGGGCTCGGAAGCTAGATGATGCGTTATGGGCATATCAGACTGCATTTAAAACACCTATAGGTATGTCACCTTTTCAACTTGTGTACGGTAAGTCTTGCAAAATCTTCCAATTGAGTTAGAACATTAGGCTATATGGGCCAATAAATTCTTAAACTTTGAACTCTTTAAATCTAATGAAAAACTATTATTGCAATTAAATAAGCTGGATGAGTTCAGGTTAGCTACATATGAGAATGCCAAGATTTATAAAGAGAAGACCAAGAAGTAGCATGATAATAAAATTCGTCCTAAAGAATTTGAGTCGGGACAACAGGTACTGCTCTATAATTCTCGCCTGAGACTTTTTCCAGGTAAGTTAAAATCCCGTTGGTTTGGTCCATTTTTAGTATGAAAAGTTTACCCTTACGGAACAGTTGAAATTTCTCCCTTAGACAATGACAGGTCTTTTAAAGTGAATGGATGCACGTTGAAACACTATTTTGGTGGTCAATTGGATAGGAATTCGGTTTCTATTCCACTGAATCCACCTGATGATTGAAAATTTGATACGTCAAGCTCGTGACGTTAAACAAGCGCTACTTGGAAGGCAATCCAAGCATTTTATTTTGTTAATTTGAATTTCTGCAGGTTTTTAATTTAGTTAATGGTTTTATGCTTAGTTTTAATCATTTACTTTTAATTTTTTGGTTGATGTTATTTGTTTCTAGTTAGCTACGTGCATAGTTTATTTCAGTGTTAATTTGCATTTTAGTTCTTCTATTATAGGTTATCCTATATATAATTAGTTTAACTTTGAATTTAAATTGATGAAAAGCATTGTAAAAGGTCATAGAGCATTCGAACACCCCGCGCGGATAGCGTGGAAGTCGCGCTAATAGCGCCACAAACTTCAAAAATACCAAATCTTTCGAATGGCTCATGCTGATAGCGTGAGATATGGCACAAGTGGCGCCACCCATTCGAGCTTAAGGGTCATATTTCCAGATTCCGCGCTGATCGCGTGGACTAGCGCTAATAGCTCGAGTTGTTCGAAACCAAAGGAATCCTCTGCATCATTTCACGCTGATCACGTGGAACCGCGTGGTCGCGCCACAGGTTCTAACCAAGAAGCCCTGTTTTGCCCTCCACGCGGTTAGCGCTGTACATGGCGCGATCTGCACGAGGCCACCAGTTTAGTTTTAAAAAAGGGATTTCAGAAACCCAAATCACGCTTTATTGTTTGTCATCCCTAATTTCCCTCATTTCTCTCAATTTCTTAGATTCCATTCAATTCCATTCAAAGCTTTAGCCGCCATTAAGCCATTAAATATCTATTTTAGGCTTTAAAATCCCTAAAACCCATTGTCTCCCCTTTCCCCATTGTTACAAAGCTGAAGGTTCAGAAGTGAATCCAACTCTTCTTCACTCTACTCACGTCAATGGCAGAAAACAAGGTATGTTTTCTATCCCTAAGAATGCACATTGCATAAAAAGGCACAAAAGGTTTGATGTTGGGCACCTGAGTTGCAGAGCTTCAATGGTGGAATCGCGATACCACGCGATTAGCGTGGATATGGGCGCGAGTCACGCCAGCTCTGTGATATTCTTTTTAATTTTGGTTGATTGAACAGTGTAGTTAATTGCATGTGCCTGATATTGATTAATTGGGTATAGCTCAGATATTGATTCTCTTGTGTGGTACTATTCTTAGAAAATGAATTGAGGTTAAGATTGGATTAGCATTGTGAATTGCAAGGTAGTGTATAGACTAAATCTGGGAATTCAATAATGCATTGCTACTCTAATGGATGAAATACTTGTTAGCAATTTTACTTTTGATGATGATATGTTTGCTTGGTGAGTGTTGGTTTTTTTTTCAAACACAATTGAGTTAAGAATTGATTGCATGAACATAGGATTGTTGTCTGAAATCAAATTGAGAATTAATAGCTATGTATACTCCCGACACCTGCTGATTTCAATTTGGTTCCCTTAACTATTTCATATGATTCTGTCTGTTTAGTGATGTGGAGATTTCAAATCTGGTAATCCTGAATTATGTTTCTTCTTTCAAATTGTCAACTTTTGACTGGGTTTCTTGGTCAAATTGATCTGATTGTGTTTTGACAAGTATATTGAATAGATTAAATCTGGGAATTGTCAAGTTTAGCATGCATATTATGAGCATTATTGCACTTATCTTTGAATCATGAATGGATATTGGATTTTTTCTGAATTTCAGGGTAAATAGATAGAGAAGAGGAAGAAGGAAAGCACCGCAGCCTCTAGCAGCAAAAGGGCCCACACTTCTGATTTTGATGAAGTTTGCTTCCGTACACTAGAATGTCAGTAGCGATTCGATTCTTGGTATCTACCAAAGAAGATCATACCAGAGAAGAAGATCTTATGGGAATCGCTACCTGCTTACTCCTTAGTTCGTGAGGTGATTGTCAGGCGATAGTGGTCGAGACTTGTCAGCTTTCCTGAGCCGAGCTCCAGTTCGATTCTGAAGAAGTTTCTGGCTAATGTAGACCCAGTGACAGTGGCTAAGAGTAGACTTAGCTGTGTACGAGGAGTCCAGGTCCCATTCGATGGCGAGACCATAGAGAAATTTTTGAACACCGCATACTCTCCCTTCTCCCATTGCGAGTTTGCCCATATCTTTCGTAGTATGCAGCCTGATGTCTTTACCAAGCTGTACAGAAATGAGATGCCCCAGCTAGCTGATCAAATCCGACATGGGATCACTGGGCCATACACAGATTGGAAGACCAAGGTGGGCCTTGATTATGTGCCAGAGAAGCTGAGGAAACACGACTTGGTAGGAGATGTAGCTTTCTGGCACCAATTCATTAATCACACAGTCATCCCTTCTACAAATATGACTGATGTGAATCTGGAGCGGGCCACTCTCTTATATGTGCTACGGGGCGAGGAGAATCTTTCTATTTCTTACATTTTATTCAGCCGGATCCTCCACATGATCCAGGACGCCAGTAGCAAATCCTGGCTTGCTCATTCTTCTCTCATTCTGCATTTGTGCCGTCGAGCCGGTGTGAAGATTCCAAATGACGAGCCAATGGACATTCGTATTGCCTCCATCATGAGCCACAAGACGTATATTGATGCAATGGAGAGTGCCGTAGAGGAGCAGCTTCTCAAAGCTTCGAAGCTATCCTCAGAGGAGATTGCCGCTCGCAGTCCGCATGGAGCACCAGAGCATGAGCATCCTCCACCACCGGCTCCCGTCCCACCTCCACCATAGCATACCGCTCCTTCATCTTCTTCTTCTGCACAGAGGCCACCTCGACATGAGTTGGTCTATGAAGACTCTCCCAGCTACCTGCTCATTCAGACAGAGCAGGCATATCAGACTAGACTTCAGGAGTATCAGATCAGGCTCCTAGAGGATCTAGCGAGAGAGCGGGGTATTGATTTCACTGCATACTGGCCTTAGGACCTGCGCACACCACTACCTTCTCAGCCACCAATTCTTATGCCTTCAGGACCCTCCAGCCCTGCAGAGGCAGCAGCAGACCACCCTGATCCATCTCAGGCTGCTGAGGACGAGACGATAGAGAGAGATGAGTGATATACAGGATTATGTTTGATTTTCTTGTTTTTGATTTTTTTTTCTTGTTACATGAATAATTTGATTGTGATTGCGTTCTGATTAGATTAATGTTTCGTTTGGTTGTAATTTCTCAAATAATGCATACGTGACGAAAATTTCTAGTCGCACATAATCCTTGTTAGTTGTTGTTGGGGACAACAATTTTCTAAATCTGGGAATGGGTGCACACGCATTATTTGAAGAATCGCATTCAAGAGACAAAGGATGTCTAACAGAAATTTTTGTTTTAGTTGTTAAGTTTTAGTAGTTTTAAGTTTTAGTCAATATGTTTGAATAAGGTGTTAGAAGTATATCTTATGCATCTTAGAATTAGAATTGTCGAAATCACTGATGAATTAGAAATCTCTGTTAGGAAGCTTGAGTGAGATGAAATATGGCATGGATTGCATGAATCTGAGTGAATTGTGATTGTTGGTATATTGATGTCCATGTTGAAGTTGAAATGATGCTTGATATGAAGTTAACAGAGGCTAACTTGAGTTTATAATCGGTGAGGATTGAGCGATACAGTACTGTTCTTTCAGAGAGACCTCACTTTGGTAAGTACTCTAGAACTTGATTTGTTTCTCTGGATGCATGTATATTCTGATATGATTAAGGCAGTTTATTCTTTTAAGCTAGGGCCAAATTGACTCACCTTCAATTTTCCATTGTCATCCCTTTTGAGCCTAAACCTTTTTATTCATATACCTAACATTTGAAACATATACCTTGACTACCTACTTGAGATTGGAGGAAGAAAGAATTAGAACCAAGACCATTGAATATTGGGAAATAGGAAAAGAAAGAAAAAGGTAAGAGGAAAGACAAAGTTACCCAAGAAGATAATTCTGGTTTGATAGTGAAATGCCAACAGAACAGATCTGGCAAAAACCAGATCTAGCGAAGAATCCAGTGAGAAATAACAAGTCTAAATTACCAGCTGGTGGATCTACATATATTTTGTTACTATCCTACTCTCTCGGTTACAGTGTTTTCCAGAGGAAAAATAAGAGAATAAAGAGTGATAGACTGACTAAGTGGACTTGACTAATTCTAACAAAATCCAATCTCAATTTTAGCCACTATCCAAAACTTTCCTACCCTTAAACCAGGCCAAGTTACAACATTATAAAGACCTTTTGATCAGTTGTTGATATGCTTCCAACATATATTAGTTTTTAGGATTAATTGATTAATAAATTGTTTAAGCATTAGTAAATTAGATTAGGATTTGGTAAGTTATTACTTAATTGCATATTAATTTAATTTCTTATTTATTTTGTCATTTAGGAACCAACAAGAGAGGCAAAGAAGCAAAAAGAGCAAGCTAGTGCTCTTGAACAAGCCGCGCGACTCGCGCCAATTCCCACGCGATCAGCGTCAAAGTATCAAGATCAAACACTCAATTTGAAGACTCCGCGCGGATTGCGCCAGAACCCGCGCCACTCGCACCAGATTCTTAAAGCCAACCCTTCAACTCGAGTAAGCCACGCTATCAGTGCGGCCATCCACGCGAGTAGCGCTATGATATCAAAATCAGGCATTCAGTTCGAATGTCCCACGCGATCAGCGTGGGACACCACGCTATTAGCGCCAGAGTTCCAAAATAGCCTAATCAATTTGAACATCCTACGCGATCAGCGTGGGACTCCGCGCTAGTCGCGCCACAAGCACGATATTTCCTGATTTAAAAGATTTGATACTGATTTAGCTTGGGGAACAGTTCCTTGTTACCAAAATTAAACCTAGAACATGTGGGGGATAAAAAGGGACCTCTGGGACACAAAGAAGAACCTTCCTCTGGACCTTTTGAAGATTTTCTGCAGAAGAAGCCATTGAAGAACCTTGGAGAAGATTGGATTCATTAGGGAAACTGCAGAATAGCAACTCTGTTGTAACTTCTTCTCTTCCTCTGGTAATTCTTCTCTAGGAACATGCTAAGTGCAAGATTAATGTCAGTTCTGAGTATGCTTGGCTAAGTTCTTGTATTGTGGTTAGAGCAAGAACCTATGTGAACTCCTCTATGTCTTGATTGGTTTTATTGAGAATTATCATAATTGCTTTGTTTTATTCTGTTCTTCATTGTATTGTTCTTAATTGGGACTGGCCATTCTATTAAGATGCTTAGGGTTAGGGCTCACAATAGGGATATTGGGATTCTAGTTTTTGAAATGAGCAAAACAAAAATTTATACATTACCTAGGGATAGGAATGTGTAGTTGCAGCAACTTTAGGATGTATTTGTTGGATGCTTGGTTTAAGAGGGAATCACTAAGGGATTAGGGTTTCTAATTTCACTAAAGGGTTAAATTGCTAAGGGATTAGGATTTAGTTAATTATGTGAGAATATATCCGCTGAGCAATTAGAAATAATTCAAGTTAATAATCAATCTAAGTATAGAAGGTAGGGATCATAGGGGAATGCGCTTTAACCACAATTGTTTCTCATCACTGCATAACAATCGAATTAAGTTTAGTTTACGTTCTCATTAATTTTCTGTTATTTAAATTCAGTTACGTAATCACACAACTCAACCAACTCTCTCAATTTATTATTCGTCTTCCAATTTCTAAGACATTAAGTTACAATAAAATTGCATTCAATCCCTGTGGAGACGATACTTTACTTACTCACTTTATTACTTGAAACGAACAGTACACTTGCCGATTTTGCGACAGTTGTGCATGCATTTATGTTTCTTATTTTCAGGAACTCGAGAATATGATCAAGCCTATGGTAGTGCTATTACTGTGTTGGATTGAGTGAGTATAATAAACCTTATACACTTGAGTGTTGAGTGAAATACACACATCTTGGTAAGGAATACTCAAGTGAAACTCTTGCAGTTGATGGAATTGAATGTGTTATTGAAACTTTGATGTGAAAATCGATCATGCTCAGCATTGTAATTCTAAGAGTGTCAAATGTGATGTTATGCCTAATTGTTAATCCTTGCTTTCCATCTTGAAATTTTGTTTATTGCTGAGGACAGCAATATATAAATCTGGGAATTATTTGATATGCTTCCAGCATATATTAGTTTTTAGGATCAATAGATTAATAAATTGTTCAATAATTAGTAATATAGATTAGGATTAGTTAAGTTTATTACTTAATTACATATTACTTTAATTTCTTATTTGTTTCATTAATTAGGAACCATCAAGAGAGGAAAAGAAGCAAAAAGAGCAACCTAGAGCTCTCGACCAAGCCACGCGGATCGCGCCTATAATAACCTAGGTTTAATAAATAAGAGAAAAGAAAGAAAGTTTAAAATTTGCTATATTCCGTCAGAAAAAGCGTTAGCGACGGATTTTGCGACGGAATTAGCGACGGATTTTGCGACGGAATTAGCGACGGATTTTGCGATAGATTTTATGACGCGGATAGCGTCAGATTTGGCGCGATTAGCGCCACAGGTACTGGTTTTGGCGCGGTTAGCGCCAGGATGGCGCGATCAGCGCCAGAACGCGATCTGGACCTCTATAAAAGGCCATTTTCGTGTTTTTGGGCTTCAAAACAGCTTCTTCTTCTTCCTCCTTGAGCCAGGCAGCCATTAGAGCACCCTAGAAGCTTCATATCTCAATTATAAGCCATTAAAACACTTCCCTAGACCTTTGATTGTGAAGGAAACATCTTGGAAGCCTTGAATCATCTCTTTACTCTCTAGAAAAACCCCTTTTGAGTAAGTTTTGGGAATCGAAGAATTAGAGGCAAAGGAGGCCTTGATCGAGTAAGCTACCTTAGGGAAAGCGATTCCCTGGTGTTTCTGAACATCACAGAGGTAAGAAACTCGAACTCTAACCGTTGGTTCTGTGTATTGGATTTTGTTGGTGATGGGGGTATATAGAGAGGTGTTTTAGAAGTGTTAGAGCCGTTATTAGGCTTAGACTCTGTAGAGTTTTGTGCTCAGAAAGGTATTCTGAGGAAGTTAGAGCCTTGAATCATCATTACTGATGAAGTTTGATTTTGGCTCTGAGTATGTATGAGCAGAGATAAAAGATTAGTATTATGACTAGTATGAACCTTAGAGCAGTTAACAAATTTGCTCAGGAGACTATATAGATGAGATTGACCGGTTGAAACTGATGATATGATGAGAAGTTGGGTGTTGGCTATTGTAAGCAGAGATATGCCTGATGTTAGCCTGATTAGAGTCTTAATAGAGGCTCTGAAGCCTTGTGTAGGCTAAGTAGGACCTTGTGAAGGGTCTGAGATCACTTGTACAGTGATTAGTATATGTTTAGAGAAAGAATGATAGTTTCCTTTCGTTTGAACGGTTTAGGATCGTATTTGATGTGATATATGCTTGTTTTATATAGGACGTGAGCGTGAGAGCTCCGGTGGTGTAGATCACGAGACCGGGAGAGCCGGTGACTTGGCTAGAGCAGGTAAGCTCTTGGTTCTTATTTGTGTATCCTCTGCTGCGTTCCACCATATATCCGCTAGGATTATGGTTATGATATGTATTTATGCTAGTAGAGGAATGTGTATAATGCTGTGAATGAATGGTAGATGTTGTCTGAACCCTATGAAAGGGTAGCTGATGTTTTATATTTGATCTGCTATGCTTGAAATGTGAAGTGAACCCTGTGATGGGGGATTGATATGCATGGCTATGATGTGAGTAGATTGTGGCATGACTGGTTGAATGTGAAACCTGTATATGTAAGTTGTGCTTGAATAGTATCCTATTGTAGTAGGATAGATGATTGAGACTGAGAAAGACCTGGTGAGAGATGAGCCTGTGATATGGAGGTAGCCTCCTACGTGAAGATGTTCCCATATACACAGAGGCAGCCTTTCCCAGGCAATTGTATTGAGTTAGAGGATGAGATGGCCCTGTGATACATAGAGGTAGCCTCGTGATAAGAGATGTGCCTATGTACATAGAGGTAGCCTCACCAAAAGGAGATGTACCTATATATATCTATATAGAGGAAGCCTCCGCTAGGAATACATGCAAGAGATGTGCCGAGTATATAGAGGTAGCCTCCCTGTGAGGAGATGTTCCTATATACTTAGATGTAGCCTCTGCATGACAGCGATTGATGTGATGAATGGCGTTATGCCATGAGTATGCTTTGATTTTGGCTGATGGATGTGTGTAGCCTGATTGTGGCCAAGAGTATTGTGCATTGATGTGCCTGATGATTGAATTAGTGTTTTACTAATGACGATTGTGATTGTGATTGATATATATATAAATATGTGTGACTGTCAGTGAACCAGGGGAAGGAAATACCTTCAAGGGCCCTGAGTTTACTGAGATTTTATATCTCACCCCGTTTGTGGGACTTATGTTGCAGGTGATTCTTCAGGAGGAGCAGATAGATCCCAAGGCAAGAAGCCTATTCAGGGATAGCTGCTGTTTGTACACCTTAGGCTAGATGATATGAGCATGTGGCTCTGGTGTTTTGTACTTAGCCTTTGGTTTGATTTTGTTATACCCTGTGGGGATATTTGTATAGTTTTGTGCTGTACAGAGGAACTTTGTTGTATATTCACCATATTATCGTGTACAGTGTTATGATGGTGACCCTTGATGAAGTCACTTTTTAGTTATGCTTCCAAACTGCTTAAACTCTGATTGATTATCTGTTTGTGTGTGGTTATGCTTGGTAATGACCCTTTCTGTTGAGGGGACGTTACAGCGCCAAGGTGCCAGGAAGACTTTTCAATTCGAACATCCCACGTGGATCACGTGGGAAACCACGCGAGTAGTGCCAGACCTCAAATTCAGCCAGTAAACTTGAACAGCCCACGCGATTAGTGTGGGATGCCGTGCGACTCGCGCCATAATTACGCTGTCACCTAAATTAAGTGATTTTTCACTTATTTAAAGGAAGGCAGCAGGGCTTTTTACCCTAATTTTTGGGAGAGGAACGAAAACTCAATAGAAGGAGAGCCTCCAAGGGAGAAAAGACACAAGAAACAAAGGAGGAAACATCTTAGGGAAGATTGAAGATCATCAGCTTTGGTTGTAATTCTTCTATCTCTTTGTAATTCTTCCCTAGGATTATGTTGGTAATGAGAAAATCAATGTCAACTCTGAGCATGATTGGCTAAGTTCTTGTATTGTGGTTAGAGCCAGAACCTATGTGAACTCCTCTTTATCTTGATTGGTTCTAATGAGAATTATCATAATTGCTTTGTTTTATTCTATTCTTCATTGTATTGTTGTTCTTAATTAGGATTGGTCATTCTATTAAGATTCTTAGGGTTAGGATTCGCAATAGGGATATTGGGATTATAGTTTCTGAAATGAGTAAAACAACAATTCATACATGACCTAGGGATAGGAATGCATAGTTGCAGAATTTGTAGGATGTATACTCTTAATGCTTGGTTTGATAGGGAATCACTAAGGGATTAGGATTTCTAGTTATACTAAAGGGTTAAATTGCTAAGGGATTACGATTTAGCTAATTATGTAAAAATACATCAGCTGAGCAATTAGAAATAATTCAATTTAGTAATCAATTCAATTATAAAAGGTAGGGATCAAAGGGGAATGTGCTTTAACCGCAATTATTTCTCGTCACTGCATCAAAATCAATTTAAATTTAGTTTGCATTCTCGTTAATTTTCTGTTATTCAATTTAAGTTACGTAATTACACAAACTCAACCAATTCTCTCAATTTATTATTTGTCTTCCAATTTCTAAGACGTTAAGTTACAATAAAATTGCATTCAATCCCTGTGGAGACGATACTTTACTTACTCACTTTATTACTTGAAACGAACGGTACACTTGCCGATTTCGCAACAATTATGCTGAAAACAAACTTGAAAGGAAGAGCATGAGTGGAAGTTGTCACTTCATTGGTTGAAACTTAGTGACTTGGATATGCAAGAAATATGGATCAACTGCACTATCCACTGCCATGCATGATGAACTGAATCATTTCAAGAGAAATGAAGTTTGGGAACTTGTTCCTAGACCTTCTTCTCACAAGCCTATTGGCACCAAGTGGGTTTTCAGAAATAAACTTGATGAAAGTGACATCATAGTCAGAAACAAAGATAGATTGGTTGCAAAAGGCTACAACCAAGAGGAAGGCATAGACTTTGAAGAGACCTATGCTCCAGTAGCAAGGTTAGAGGCCATTAGGCTACTGCTTCCATATGCATGTTTAATAGATTTTAAACTATTTCAAATGGATGTAAAAAGTGCTTTTCTAAATGGATATATTGAGGAGGAATTCTATGTTGATCAACCTCATGGTTTTGTTGATTTCAAATATCCAAACCATGTTTTTAAACTAAGGAAAGCTCTTTACGGTTTAAAGCAAGCTCCTAAGTCCTTGTATGAAAGATTGAGCAACTTCTTGCTTAGCCAATCCTTCATAAGAGGACAAGTGGACAAAACCTTGTTCATCAAGAAAAATGGAAACGACATCTTGTTGGTTCAAATATAGGTTGATGATATAATATTTGGTTCAACTAATTAATCTTTGTGCAAGGAAATTTCTATCTCAATGCAGAATGAGTTTGAAATGTCTATGATGGGAGAGTTAACATTCTTTTTTGGACTTCAAGTGAAGCAAATAAAGAATGGGACATTTCTAAGCCAAACCAAATACTGTTATGAAGTGATCAAAAAATTTGACATGGAGAAAAGCAAAGATGCTGCAACTCCTATGACAACATCAACTTACCTTGATTCAGATGAAAAAAGGAAGAAGGTTAATGAGTCAAAATATAGAGGGATGATTGGATCTTTGTTGTACTTGACTGTAAGTAGACCAGACATCATGTTGAGTGTGTTTTTGTGTGCAAGATATCAAGCTAATCCCAAAGAATCACACCTCACAGTAGTCAAGAGAATCATCAAATATCTCAAATCAACACCAAGAGTTGGTCTTTGGTATCCCAAAGGTGCATTACTAAACTTAATTGGATATTCATATTTTGATTTTGCAGGATGCAAATTAGACAATAAAAGCACAAGTGGAACATGCCACTTATTGGGCAGTTCATTTATCTCATGGCATTGCAAGAAACAATCTTGTGTTACTCTATCAACTGCTGAGCCTGAGTACACCTCTGCTGGAAGCTGTTGTGCTCAAAGCTTATGGTTGAAGCAAAAATTACAAGATTTGGTGTAGAATTAAAGGAAATACCTTTGCTATGTGACAACACAAGTGCTATCAACATCTCAAAGAATCCAATAATGCACTCAAGTGAAAACAATCGGAATACCCACAATAACCAAGAGGGGGGGTGAATTGGTTTAAACTTAGTCTTTTTAAAAATTATTTAGAAAATCAGAGTTATAGGATCTTAATCACAATTAAACCAAGAATGCTTCAAATCAATCAAACCACTCAAGCCAAAAACAAATTGCTTCAAAACAGAACTTGTTGAGCAATGAAGATAATACAAAGAACTAATGATCAAAATAACAAGAAGAATTTAAGGAATTGAAAACCAACACAAGAATTTATATTGGTTCACTTCTCAAGAGAAGCTACATCCAGTTCTTCTAATCAACACTAGATTAGAGTTCCACTATTATAAAATTTCAGTTCTTACAAGCTTTACAACAATCACTCTTTATCAACCCTAGATAAAGAACAAAAATCTAAAACCCTATTAGATTCCTAATGATCAAGACATAGAGAACCATTCTCTACTCTTCCCTCTAGAGAAACCGACTCTAGAAAAAGCTTAAAGAATCTTTTACAATAGTTTCAAACTACCAAGAATACAAAAACGAATTTACAACAAGTGATAATGCAGAGAGACAATGTAACACCCTGAAATTTCGATAACCTAAAATATATGTGTGATGTATTCCCTGTATAATTTGATTACTTTATTAATTAGGATTAGTTGAAATGTTATGTGAATCATCCATGTGCAATTGCTTGGTGTAGATGTCAAGTTATATGGAGTTTGGTTGAGTTGCGTTGAATTCCATGATTCTGAGTTTGACCCAAAAACCTGTTTTAGTAAAATTACTATTCTGGATTGGTTAATCGTTGGATCGCCTTCAAATTTTAAAGATAGAAAGTGAGAAATAATGTCTAGAAAGTGAGAAATTAATTTTTCACTGTAGCAAAAATTCTAGAATCTGGTTAGCGCGCCCAGGCGAATTTTGCAGGCACTTTTGCTCGCCTAGGCGAGTGAAGGTGGTGATAAATAGTGCAGCAGCATCCAAAGTCATGAAATCTGGCCTCCATCCTCTTCCAAGTACCCACCCCACCTCCCATCATCATCCTCCACAACCCAAGGCTACTAGTGACCACTACGGGCCACCGTTGCTTGCCACGAGACCATAGCACGAAGAGGAACCCTTTAATCGGAGCAGAATCTTCGAAACTCTTCTGAAAGTTTTGGTAGAGAACAGAGCTCCTAATCCTTCTTTCTTGGTTTCCTTGAGGTAATCTTAATTTCTTTTGTCTTCTCCTAACTAGTTTAAGCTTCTCTTAGTGTCTCTTGTGTTTCGGCTACCATTGTTGGGAGTTTTACACTTCCTTTGACAAACCCTTTAAAAATGAGATATTGTAAAAGTCTCTTTTTTATGAAATTGATGTCATTTCTGTGATCCTTGTTAAACCCCAATCACATTGGTGTGATTGGAATTTCAAAATGATGTCTTTTGATGTGAACTCCCGAAACACCTTTTTAGCCCCTTTTTTGATTTGAGTGGTACCCCAAATCTTAATGTTGATCTTACCTTGGAAATCTATATTAAATTGTCTTTGATTTGGTATACAGAGCTCTGTGTTTGGACGAAAACACGCGTATTGAAGGATCTCCAAAACAACACTGTGAGGTTTTAACAAGAGAACTCCTAGTTAGGTAAGGGGAGTTTATTATTTAGTTATAGTTTTGGTACCATAGTTGGGGGCCAGGGAGTCCAACTATGAGGATATCTGCCTGTCCCTGTTGTGTGCTGATTTTCAAGAAAAACTAAGTTTTTAACTAATGGGATGCAATGTATTTATGATTGATGTGTGTTTGTCCCTGTGTGTGTGCTTGTTTTCAAGACAAATGATATTTTTAACTAATGGGATGCGGTGAAATTATTATTGATGGATAAACTTGTGAATAATGTTGTTGTTGTAATTGATTGGATTTTTGGGAAAAGTCTTAATTACAAAGGAGACTCTGCCCAAAATTTTATAATGTGTTTTTCTATTTAATTCTTTATTAAATCTTTAAATGGGCATAAGAGTGTGTTTTCTATATTGTAGTCCTCCTCTTTAATTTAGAATTTTCCTAAAATACCAGTCTCGTGGTAATATGGATTGTGGATGGATGAGGTGATATTGATGTCATTGATAATGTTGAAATGAGATGTTATTGTTGTGTTGGTGATGATTGAATGAAATAATGATGATGTGTTTGATGATGTATAAATGATATAATGATGATGTGGTTTATGATGTTTAAATGAGATGATGATGAAATGGATGTTGATGTTGAAATGAGATGAAGTTGATGTTTATGAGGATGATGTTGAAATGAGATAAATTTGATATATATGATGATGATATCAAGATGAGGTGATGTGTATGTACATTGATACCCATGGGGGGTACATGATTGGTCATCCTTGCGGGGAAAGATTTGTTCCTAGCTATGATCATGCATTGATGGTGCCCATGGTTGTCATTATGTGATGTGGATATACATGGATACCCATGGGGTGTATGTCTGGTCATCCTTGTGGGGAAATTTTTGTTCCTGGCCATGGTCATACATTGATGGTGCCATGGTTATATGCTGTGTATATACACATGGGGTGCAGTGACCGGTTGGTTATCCTTGTGGGGAAGGATTTGTTCCTAGCCACGGTCAGTGCATCGGTGGGCCCACATTGGTGTGTTATGTATGTACATGGGGGGTGTATGACTAGTCATCCTTGCGGGGAAGGATTTGTTCCTGGCCATGGTCATACATTGATGATGTCCATGTTTCATAATATGCATGGATGGAAATAGAATGAAGGCACGTGCATACCTGTGGGTTTCAGTGGGCTGAAAATGCAGGTACTAAGGGGTCATCAGGTTTGGAATTCCCTAGCAACGCTGGCTGATCACCGGGTGGGGGAATGGCCAGTGCAGGACAGGGTGGTCCTGATAGGCAGTGAATCATTTTCCTAAGAGAGCCTATTTCCATGAGGATGGTACCACATTGCATGCTGATAGATGAGCAGGTGCATGCATCATTCCGTGCATGATTGTTTGAGTTATGAAATGCATCGGATGATTAGTTTGTTAAGTGTGTATTGGCTTGATAGAATTTTGGTAATAATTATGATTGTGATTGTTGTTTCCTTTCCAATTGTGGTTACTTGATAATTGTTGGTTGTACATAATAAACTCACCCTTGTGTTTGTTGTACCGTGTGGTTGGTACCTGTGATGATCGCGAACCTTCGTTCGTGTGAGCAGATGAGCAGCCTTAGGTGACTCTGGAGGGAGATTCTTTCTGGTTGGAGCCACCAAGCCGACGTGATGACATTGGGTTTCTTTTCGGGAAAGAGTTATGTTTTGTTAATCAACTCTTTCTTAGTTAGTTCTTTGACTTTTTGTTAGATATGTAATTTTAGTTGTATTACATGTAAAACTAAAGGAAGTTTTAACATGTGGATGACATGTACCGATTAAATATATATATGTACATATGTGGTTAATTATGGAATTGTAATATTTGTATGATAATTATATTATCACGAAAAATTTACCATCATTTTCATAATCAATTTAATGAAGTTTTCATTAAAAGTTAAATCTTGTGCGGTAAGATTTGATGATACAGTAGCGACGAGGTGGGTCGTTACAGACAACCCAATGATCCAATGAATATGGTTTACCAATCAGAGTTGAAATGTAGAAATCAAATTCAGAACTTTCTGTCCAAAACTTCTTTGAAAATCTTGCCCAAGAAATCTTTCAATACACCATGAAGATTAAAAAGTGGGACAAGAGCTTTGTTAACTCCGAAAATCCTTTCTAACTTTGAGAAGGCTTGTATATGCTCAGAAATATTGAAGTATGTAAGTTATATTTTCAGGCAAGCCTTCAATCTATTTATAACCAATTTTTACAGCAGAATGTAATCGATTAAAGCGCCAAGTAATCGATTAAATTATCATATGTAATCGATTAAATTGTCAAATAATTGATTAAAATGTTCTTAGCACAACCTAGGAACTGCAACGAGCAAATTAATTGATTAATCCGAGTCGTAATCGATTAAAGCAGTCAAGTTTAGTTTTGAAACAAGCTTGTGTAATCGATTACTGATTGTGGTAATCGATTAAGTCAGTAATGCATATTTAACAATGAACTTAAGTAATCGATTAAGACAGTGAAACATGATTTTCATTTTGTACTATGTAATCGATTACGAGTAGCCAGTAATCGATTAAAATGTTCTTCATGGCTTTTCCAAAATTAAAACAGTAGTTGATAATTGATTAAAATGTTGTGTAATTGATTAAAGCAGTGAGATTTCATTTTTCCAAAAAATTAACCATGAGAAATTAGTTTCTTTTGAAAACTTGAATAGCTTTAATGCTTTAATGAAATCATGTATGTGTGTTAATGATCATGTTCATGCAACGCAAGGATCATAAGATTAGTCTCCCATACACTTCATCAAATTACAATTTCCTTGGCATGTGAAAAGCTAAAAATCTTTCTTCTAAGGCACAAGCTTCTTCTTTAGCTTCATCTTCTTCCTGCTCCCCCTATATCCAACATCAAGGACCAAGCACATTGAGATAAGGCATCATTTCCTCAGAGATCACATCCAAAAGGGTAATTGTTCAATTGAGTTTGTTGATACAAATAATCAATTGGTTGATATTTTCACTAGACCCTTGGCTAGAGATAGATTCTATGCACTTAGAAACATGCTAGGTATCCTTGATAAGTCTAATATATGCTAGCATGCTAATAATTTGCCTTACTACATGATATTCCACTTAAAAATAGGCCATGTATCAAATATGATTGAAATTGCAAATCCTGATGAAATACACTGTTCAATTTGCATAATTGTCTGGAGTAATCGATTACAGTTTGAAATAATCGATTATTTGAAGCTTAGAGACATTTTAAAAGCTAAACCTTGATGACATAATCGATTACTTTAACAAATTAATCGATTACTTGATATTTTAATAGAATCCAAAAACATAAATTCTCTGGAGTAATCGATTACATAACATATTAATCGATTACTTGATGCTCAAAGCTATTTTAGAATTAAAATTTCTCTGGAATAATCGATTACACAATGTGGTAATCGATTACTAAATGTTTGAAAATTGAATCAGTTTACAAAACTCTCTAGAGTAATCGATTACACTTCGTATTAATCGATTTCGCTATGTTTTAGAGACTTTGTTTGCCTTGAAATAATTGCTTACAAGGCTTATGTAATTGATTATTGATAAGTGCCATATTTTAGTTAAATATAGGTTACAATGCTGGCACTTATCTTTTTGACTTCAGTAGATTTGTTTGTAAACTTGCCCTAAACCTAGTTGATTTGTATTTAGTACTTATATAAAGGTTGTTTTTCATTTTGGAAGATTAGTCCAATCATATTTTTTATTTTGATATGTTCCGATGGTATCCAAAGCATCCAAGCAAGCAAAGCAAGCGAAAAGGGCATAAAAACCAAATTTGGGAGGTGTCAGAAGCAAAATGGCCCAGAACTCATCCAAGCCCATGACCTTTCTTCACTATTAAGGCTTTAACTCGCCCAGGTGAGTGGAGGCTTCCAGAAAGATGTATTAACTCGCCCAGGCGAGTGAAACAAGGCCAAATTGCTCGCCTGGGCGAGTGAGCTTAAGCAGGTGACCAAACCCTATAAATAGGCATGCAAGGTGAAGATGGAAGCATGCTTGGAAGGCCAAGGGACGTCTTGGACGAATTTTCTAAGCTTAGGAACATAATTTTAGCTTAGGATAGCGTAGGGAGAGTGAGAGAAGTGAGGAATTAGTGTGGAAACTCTGTCGGAAAGAAGCTGATGTGGATCCCCTGCCTTGATTCAATTTCGGACCAATTCTAGGTTGGAATTCGCTCACAAATTGAACCAGAATCGTATTGTTAACTTTTGGACGTTTCTCAACTTGTAGAACTCAGATTGGCACGATTCCAAAACGAGGTGAAAGAGGACATCCTGAAATGCAATTTAGACACAAGAAACACCGAAAAAGGATAAGTAAAACGAGACTTATGTAAATAAGAAATTCGGGCTGAATTACATAATTTAGAAATGTGGAAATTTAAACAAGGAAATAGAAAGTGTGCAAGGGAAGTAGCAAATAGGGGCCACAAACAATTGATGTTTGATAAGCCTTGATGATCGCCACAAGAATTGAGCAATTCTTAATAAGATCAAAATGGTTCAAGGAAGAACCCTAGCAGAGACAATTCTCAAGCTAATGATAAAATCCAACAGCTAAAAGTCCCTTCTCTATTCACTTCAGAATTGATTTATACAAATTAGTTCTCATGCATCTAGTAGGAAATAAAAGAAAATTAAAATCTCAACATTGTAAGAATAACTAAAATGCCTTAGTGGTTAAGTGAGGTATAACTAAGCTTGGGGTCCAGGTCTCAAAACCAACTACAAGCACTTCATTACTATTATTTTATTTATTATTAAAAGCCTATGTCAATAATTGCTTTTATTATCACTCCAAGCAAGCAATACATGTGACTAGTAGTCCACTCATGCAGCCCTCTAGATTTTGGGTTCCCTCATGCAATTGGATTGCCCTCAGATTAGCCATTATATGTTGCAAAGCTTCTTGGGTCTTTTTAGCTCTTGCTCTTGTCATGGGTCCTCTTATGCCTTGTATTGGGTCTTGGTCTTGGGGTTGGTCTTTGATGTCAAGTTGACCTTTGATGTCCTCATCAGAAGCGATGATGGTTCCCTTCATCAGTTCTTTCATTAAGGAGGTGCTCTCCACAATGATTGGCTAGGTTCTCTTAAGGATTGGATGTAACTTCTACCCTTAAGTATCTCTTTTAATATTTATTTATGCATAAGTCTTTTCTATTTATTATTGGTAATTTTATTTTGTTCTTAATGCTTGATTCTACTTGATCACTAGTTTCATGAAATTGGATTATAAGTTTAACTGGAAAGTACTCTTAGAATTTGAACTGAATGATTTTACTCTTTATGTTACGTTGCTAGGGATAAAGCATATTGTTTAGATTGCAAATAGCATGCGATTATGATTGTAATGCTGGGTTATTTACTTCGTATGTGAGGGATCAATATTCGATAAATATCCTTAGAATTCTCGATTGCGAGGGATTGATTCGGGGTGAATTAATGTGTGCATCAATAATAATAGAAAATGATTTATACATGGTAATATTAATTGGATACTGAGGGTATGAATGATGAAACCCAATCCTACGTTCTCTTCAATTAATTTCATGTTATTAGTTTCCGTATTTTATAGTTATTTTTTGTTATTTCCGTAAACCATCAAAACTTCGACCATACTCGTTGTACATAACTATTAAACCATTAAGTTTTATTTGGAGACGAACTTTTATAAATTTTGTAACTTACAACGACAATTGGTACACTTGCCAAGAGTCTAACAATTATCTATGGCGTTTTTGCAAAAGCTACAATTTATTTTGAAAATCTAAACTAACAATCTTATCTTAATTTCAAATTTCAAACTGGTTTCTGAGCAATAAATCCCTTGAAACTTGAAATAGTTGTTGCTAAGATTTGAAATTCAAAAAAAAAAAACTTCAAAGAACTCTATAAATACAAGCTTTCAAAGGGAGAAATCTCACACCTAAAAATCTCTCTCTCTTATGCAAACTATGCAATTTTTCTGTGCTCTGCCTCTCTCCCTCATATCCCAAACCTCTGCCCATTCATTCTTCAACCCAAACTCACCATGTCTGCCCCTAAAAGAACCAAAAACCAGCAAAAGAAAGGTTGGAGAATCATCCAATGCTGCAGTGAACAGGCTAAATTCCTGGTTCACTAATGAAGCTGAAAGGCAAAACTATATGCAATTCAATGCCACCAAATTGGTCTGTCCCCCTAGGTACCTTTACCTTGATTGGTTCGTCGCTGAGGGATTCCAATTCCCTGCCATGATAGAAGCTCAAGGTTTGAAGAAGTTTGTTTAGATGAAGGGTACCTTCTACCCTGAATTGGTCAAGGTGTTCTACACCTGTGCCAAGGTTTGCATAGATGGAACTATCAGTTCCCAAGTGAATGGAGTGGTCATGGAAATCATTAAAGAAGTATTATAATGACCCTACGATAATCCGGGTTCGTATGAACGGGTTGTCACCTTAGGAGGGGGTGTATTTTGGAACTCAGATAAGAAGGGGGTGTAGATAGCACCTTTATTAATCCGAGATCGTGGTATATGTTAGTTTTTATGTAGATTGGGTTATTGCCACGTAAGTGGTGTATTTACATAGCACTTTTTGGGAAAAATGAGGATGTATAGAAAGGAACCCGAATAAGGAAGGAAAGAGCAACCGGATAGCTATCTCGGTAGAGCTCGTGTCTTCCTTTTCTTTGAAGTTTGAGTTGTGATATCGGATAAGCTCGGGTGATCTCAGATGTATTACCGAGTTGTAATCACGGATGAGCTTGGATGTATTACCGAGTTGTAATCACGGATGAGCTTGGATGTGTTACCGAGTTGTGATCTCGGTGGATCTCGGTTGAGCTCGGGTGAGCTCAGAAGAACTCGTATGTGGTTGACTTGTAAGAGCTACCAGGTAGAGAAACCGGAAGAGCTCGCAACCCCTTTTGATAGAGTTACCAGGTTAGTGATCCCGGAAGTGGTTGGGAGGAACCTTGGACTTGTGAAGTACCAAGGCAGAAATTTGGATGAGGTTGGAGTAGGTTGATTGAGGTTGGAATAGGTCGGATAAGGTCGGAAGAGGAGGGAACACTGGACGTACTTTAGTACCAAGGACGAGTTCTTATGCAATCGATTACATAAGTATTTGTAAGCGATTAAAACAGTCAGTACGTGTCGACCCTACATTTTCACTTTATACAAGTGACACGTGTTGACTCCCTGCTGGTTGTTTTGACGCAGGAAGACTCTCATATTATTTTACTACGCATGTTAATTTACAGGATATTTACGATGTGCACGAGTGAGATATTTCAGTAGTAACCTCATTTCCACCGTCTTTATTAAAACACTTTCTCTCTCTTATTCCATATTTTCCTCCATTGTTAAAGTGAGAAAAAGCTTCCTAGATAACCATTCCCTAACCTAAACACCTTCACACCCAACGTACGGATTGAAGAGTATCACCATACAAACTAGTTTCCAACCTTTGTTAGTTGTGAAAATCATTAGGCGAAGAGATCCTTTCTCCAAAGGAAAGTTTAAAGTTTCAACCTTTAAGAGATAGAAGGCATGTTAAGGACATCTAAGCTTGGAGAAGCGGTCATCTAGCATTCCTGATTGTTTTTAAGGTAAGATATGTAAATTTCACCGTATCTTTTGAGTTTAGTTATAAGAGGAAAAATGACTCATATGAGTTAGGGTTGATTTTGGGTGGTGTCTCTTTGGAAAATTATGCTTAGGAGGTTGTTGTGATGAAGGTTCAACCTTGAAAGCTAACTTTTCTGGGTTTTGGGTATTTTGTTATGCCTAGATATTTTTTTGGGGTTTACAAGTCAACGTTGGAGGCATATGTATGAAATCTGGAAAAGAACTGGGTTTTTTTCATGAAACGGTTGAAAACCGTTCTTGATATCTTTCTTGCCTGCTGTAGGACATGATAAAGAAGATATCAGTGGTTGTCAACATGAGGTTGGAAAGGATGGTGCTGGAATCAGAGAAGGTAAGCTCTCTGTTCTTGGGGAGATTGTATCTCTTGATTGTGTTCCACTATACTCCTGGGGAGTTATGGTTATTGTATGATGCAGTGCATGTATTTAAATTGTGTGTTACTGCTTTTAGATTGAAACATACATGTAAATGATTTGCACTGTGATGTTTGTATTATGGTTAAGGAAGCCCTCTGGTCAGGGAAGCAGACCATATATGAGAGTGTAAGACTCATCCGGGATGAGTTTCTCGACAATTGATATACGTCCGAGTGCATGAGATGTGCATAGGTGATATACATTTGTGCATGAGATGTGCACTAGTGAACTTGTATATCTGTGCTGGAATGGCACGAACTTGTATATCTGTGCTGGAATGGCACGTGGGTGTGATTATATACATGTGATGTTTATGAAAGTCGGGATGGCTATGTTTTTATTTTCTTGAAAGGCTGAGATGGTTATACTGCTATTTTTATTAAAAGGCCGAGTTGGCCATATTAATTGTAATGCCAATATAAATGTTATGAACTGTGGAAGTGAACCAGGGGGATGTGAGTCTCCAAGAACCCTGAGTTTACTGAGATTGTATCTCACCCCGATAGGGGATTATATTTTATTGCAGTTGATAGCCAAAGAGTGGAGGACGAAGCCCGGGGTAAGAGACCTGAGTAGGGGTTGTTTGGTGGATCTCAATTAAGATGCCGGGTTGGCCACTGATTAAAGATCCCGGACAAGAGGTTAAGGTTGGGTTCAAAGGAGCGAAAATTGGAAGGCGGTTTTCAACGAGCCTGTTGGCTCAATTTTGTTGTACATTTTGTAACCCGGTATGGGTTGTACTATGATGTATCTTGTGGAACAGAACCCGGGTGCCGGAATGTATATAAAATTTCATACATAATGTTTTAGTTGTATTGTATGACGTAAGATGACGTCTTGTATTATTTTAATGCTTCTGTGTTTACTTAATTACGTTAAGTATTGCTGCGCTTAAGACCATATTATAATGTTAATGAACCGGATGCATACGGGGTCATTACAACTATGGCATGCTATTGCTGGAATTTCCTATGAAGGAGTTAGGAAATTTGAGGAAAAAATTGGAGGCTACAACAAAATCAACACCTACAAAGGTATGCTGCAAGACCCTCAAATAAGGCAGAAACTAAGACTGGGAACAGGAAGCATGACTGGTGAAGATAGGCTTCTTCACTACATCATAACCTACATCCTCATACCTAGGTCATCCAACCATACTCAAGTGACTGATGATGATCTTCAACTGGTATATGGGATGAAAATAGCAACCCAAATGAATTGGATTCTCATCATTGAGGAGATTATGCTGAAATCCAAAAGGTTAATCAGTTACCAATTCCCATATGTTGTGTTAGTCTCTATATTTTGAAAGTTTGAAAAATGTCGCTGGTCAAACCGCGGTGTGCTCACATGAGGATAAAAACAAAAATTTTATTGATACGGAAACATAGACCATCTATGCATCTCATGTCTATGTGCTTAGGAATTACTCATTGAAACATGTTGGGTTTTAGAAATACCTTTATCACTTGAAGGCTCAAAGAAGGTGATGCCCTCCAATGGTGATCCACACAGTTATCTCCTTATTGCAAGTGAGAACTTCTTCTCCTTGATTCCTCCTTCTCCTTGGTGGCTTGCTAGGAGCATGCAAGGTGTGAGGCTTTCAAGTATTTGGTTTCTTTCCTCAAGACTATGATGGTGACTTGAGGTCAGGTGAAGGTGCGGCAAAAGAGGAGAGAAGATGAGGGAGAGGAAAAGCTAGAACTTGATTCAAAATCAAGAGAGGAGGGGCGAAATTTTTCATCTTTTTCTTCCCCATATTGGCATCTGTTTAAGGTGAGATAAGCACTCTAAATCAGCCCCAATTTGTTGGGAAAATTTGAAAAAGAATATAGCTAGATTCTCTCCAAAAACCGCCACATTCTCTCTCTCATCCCTCCAAAGTTTGTTGCAACAAAACTCATTTGAATCCTGAATTCAAATGATAATGTTGCTAAGAGAATCTTCATCCAATCTTTATTGGATAATTCATTTAGATAATATGAATTATTCTCATCAACCAATGTTGTTCAAAGAATCTTCATCCAATCTTTATTGAATAAGTCATCTAGATAATGTGAATTATCCTTAACAACCTAACCTCATAGATTTTAAAATTCAAATTCAAATTTGAAATTTAAACTCAAATATAAATTTAATCTTATCCCAATTCATAATTTGAATTTGAATTTGAATTCAAAATTCAAAACTTCAAATTTCAAATTTCAAATTCAAATTTCGAATTTGTCCAAAACTTATTTTGGTTAATTCAACTCCTTGACTTACTAGGATTCATGGCCCAAGGCCCATCGGGCCTATCAACACATTTGGGCCCATTAGTGGAGAAACCAATTTCACCACCAATGCCCTAAATAGGGTACATGATTCAAGTGGGCTTGAAGTCCAACTCTAACCCAATTTAACTCATAGTCTTGATAAAACCCAATAACTAATTATTGGCCCAAACTCGCTATAACTTGCAACAAAGAATAACCTTTGTGTGTGACCCATTAGGCCCAATTAGTCACTGACATAAATAAACTTGGACCAATTAAACTCTTTTAATTGGCCCATTCATTTAATGACCACATAAGACACTAGCAATGCTCAGCAGCCCCAGAACTAATTGAGTTGATCAAGTGATCTACCTTTCTAATTTGGATACAGTGTCTCCATCGTCATTCACATTTAGTCCAGAACAAGAATAAAGTATCATCTCTCTTTATTGACTAAATATAGTTTTTCACAGGAACTAGGAATCTTCTTTTATTGACTCTAAGACAGATCATGACTCCTCATGATCTCTTACTATGCACAGATTCCCGAATCAACAATAAGTCATCCAAGCCCCACCGATCTTGTGAACGACTAATCCCTCGTAAGGGATTGTGAGTCCTTTCGGCATGTCCATCTATACTCATGTATTCAAATTATACCCAAGAGTACACTATTTTCCCCATTTTCAAGCGAATAGAGTCATACAATCAAAGTATAACCCTAGGACATAGTATTCGATGACATCCTCAAGTCTAGGGCGATCCGCACTACCAAACAATGAGAGACTTTACGAATCCAATGATATTTTTAAAATCCTTGTGGAGTCTCTCGGTGGGTCAGTTCAGTGCCATCTGTTCCCCAACAGATCCACCCACGACATCAGCTAAGGCATCACCATGCCTACATTCCACGAGGTCCCTACCTTGTATCTCTATACAAGTAGAAGATGTCGTACTAGTCATATTGAGATCATCAATGCCCTTTCTTGATGATTCAAGACTAGGAACAAGCTTTAGTAAATAGACATGTAGTGTCCTCGAATCCTCATGATCATGATCCCTATCATAGATCCTCGAGTGTACACTTGTTCTATTCCTAGGGCCTTTATCTTTAAATGCATATTGCTATAAATATAGGTGAGACATAAATATGATAAAGATAATGTAAGAATGGGCCATGAAGCCCGAAGGCATGTGAGAAAAACAAAAAAAAAATTCAAGCGGAAACACACATACCACACAAGAATCATTCTTTAGGACATAGATGTTACCTTGTTTATATTCTTAACTTGATGATCAAGGATATGCTTGAAGATACAAGCCCTCTAATGTTGATCCACACCACTTCTTTTCAAGACTCAAGAACACTTCTTGAAGACCACCAACAAACACCAAAGGAGGTAGGCTAGGCACACCAATGGAGAGGAAGAAGGTTAGGTTTCAAAGTGTTTTTACTTATCTAAGAGACTCACCAATAGATGATATTTGTGGCTGAATTTTCAGTCAAAACTCACACAAGGGCACGTGAAAGTGGAGGAAGGTAGATAGGTTTTTTTTCTCAAAAAAAAAACAATTAGAGAACTACGATCACAATAGCACACTTTATATAGAAGAGTTTGAGTCAGATTTTTTTTAACAAAAAAATCTGATTATCAAGCATCCCACACGTGAAGAAAAGATAGAGTTGTTGTATTTCAAAAATTGCCAACAACCTCCTATCATATCCTCCTAAGACCAAGTCAATTACTTGGGAATTATTTTTCCAAATAATAATTAGATATCAGCCATATGTAAGCCCCATAATCAGCCCTCAAACTTCTTCCTAAAATCTAGGACATGATCATGATAAGATGTTAGTTGAATTCAAATTCAAATCTAGCTCTTATCTTCTCCTTTTGATATGAAACTAACTACTATAGTTAATTCAAATATTTAAATTCAAAAATTAAATTATCAAATTTAAATATTAGATAATTAATTTAACTATTTAAATTAATTAATAATGTCTTGGACTATCCAAGCCCATTAACTCCATTCATGCACCCTTCTCTCTTTAAGATAGGTATCCAAACTCTTTCTTGGGCCAACAACCATTATTAGGCCCAAAACCTTTAATGCTATAATGTCATGACAATAAAGTGTTAGTGTGTGACCCATTAGGCCCAACATAGCCACTGACATAAATGAGTTTGGGCCCAACAAGGCCATTACTCATTTAATGACAACACAGAGCACTAGCAATGCTTTGTTGCCCCAGAACTAGTTAGGTAAATGACAAGATCATCCTATTAAATCTATTTGGTTTCCGTATGTATTTCCTTTCATCTCGGTTACCTTCCCATAAAACCTAGGGTAAGGAAACGTATCTGCCCTTGCGGTTTAGGGTAAGCTTTAATACGAAATAGGGAGTCTCCAATTTTACTGACTCTAAAGGCAAATCATCTCATGATTTCTTTTACTATGCATAGATTCCCGAGTCCCGTAAATGTCATCCTGATTTCTCCAGTTTACAGATAACCTAATCTCTCACAGAGATTTGACGAATTCCTTCAGCTAGTCACCTTAGACTTATGTTCTTTCAGGACATGCCCAAAGGTATACCTATGTGTCTCCATGTTTCAGGCAGACGAGGTATACAATCAAAGCATGTCTTCTAGAACACAGTCTAGGTGAAAACTTCTGGTCTAAGGAAAGACACACCCAAATAATAAGAGACTACTTCTAATGATACTATCTGTGAGATTTCCTCATAGAGTCTCTTTGTGGGTCCGTTCAGTGCGAGCTATACCCTTATAGGTCCACCCACAACTTTAGCTAAGACATCTCCATGTCTGTAGCTCATGAGGTCTTTACCTTGTATCTGTATACAATTAGATAAGTCGTGCTAGTCTTATCTGAGATCACTGATCGCCATTCTCAGTGTCTCTAGACTAGGAACTTAAAATTTAGGAGTAGACATCTGGTATCCTTGAATCCTCATGATCGTGATCCCATCACTGATACTCAAGAGATACCTATTCTATTCCAAGGGTTTTATCCAGTTACTCATATATTAATAATGATATCAAGACAAAATATGAAACAAGATAAAGAACACTTATAATTTATTTATGACAATATTGAAAAGTACATGTATGTCCTAATCTAATGAAAAGATTGTCTCTAGGACATCCATATACTAACAGATAAAGTTTGCTCTTATTAATCATGAAATAGTACAAGGTGTTCAACTGATAAATCAGATTGTCTCTAGGACACCTACATACTAACATATTTATTGACTATTTTGGGGTTGATGTGTCCAATGAGATTGTAGACAGTATCACCAATAGCCTCATCACTGTGAAGCACCTCAACAAGCTTGGCTTGATAAAGGCACCTAATGGGTGGCTGATGGCTGGAGAACAAGCTCCACAAAAGGGTGTTGAAGAAGATGAAGGAGCTGAAGAGGAAAAAGATGCTAAAGTTGGTCCTGTTCAATAGCAATATACTCCTTTTGAATCTCTAATGATTCAAATAATGGATGCAATTTTGGCTCTACATCATGAGCATAGAGCTAAAACAAATTCCTCCATGAAAGAAATTACCACTAGGCTAGAAAACATTGAGACTAGGATGGCTCTCAAAGACTTTGACAATCTCTAGTCTAGTTGATGTAATTTCATGCTTTTAGTCTGTGGTGTTTCTACTTGTTTTTTTTTTCTAGTTGATTGTCTTATTGCTTTATGGTTTTTATATCTTCTTGTACTGTATTTAAGGATGATTGAATAAAAATTTGTTTCTTGTTTACATCTTCCTTGCTTATCTTGTTCTACCTAGTATTTTTTTTGTCCTTGATAAGCCAAAAGGGGGAGAAAAATGAACATACGATGTGCAAGTACAACTTAAATAATTCAACTGGATTTTTAAATCTGAATTCTTATTGCTCTTATCTGGACTTAATGTAAAATTATCTAAGATAGGAGGAGCAATATAAGGAATGTACACTATTTATACAAGTATACTTGACACTTGCTCTTGGCAAAAAGCTGATTTGATTTCAGGTTATCAAGTATAAAGCTCCTAGCATTCATCCCTCAAAAGCACATGAAGGCTAACAATGTTCAATTGAAATTTGGCATGATCAAAGCCAAAAAGGGGGAGATTGTTAGATATAGGGGGAGCTGGAAGAGGATCAAGACAAGGATGAAGCCATGTGTCTTAAACAGATTTTAGCTTTTTACATGCCATTCAATTGAAGGCATTTGTAATTTGTTAAGTTGTTTGAGAGTCTCATGTTATGATGCCTCGCATTGCATATCCATTGGCATGCATACATGGTTTTAACCAAGTCACATGATTTGTGAAAAAGCATAAGGTTTTCATGTTTGCATAAAGAAGCCAATTTCTCATGATTAAGTTTTGAAAAATCACTTTCTGCACTGACTTAACCAATTACCAGAATTGGTAATCTATTATGTAAGCCATGAAGAACTAATTAATCGATTACAAGGTAATGGTAATCAATTACGCAGCATAAAAGCACAAAATATGTCTTCCTGTGTTAATTGATTACCATTTAATCGTAATCGGTTACATTAGCACATTTCTGCACTGACTTAACCAATTACCAGAATTGGTAATCTATTATGTAAGCCATGAAGAACTAATTAATCGATTACAAGGTAATGGTAATCAATTACGCAGCATAAAAGCACAAAATATGTCTTCCTGTGTTAATTGATTACCAT
>QARZ01040437.1:2160-32385 GCA_013407115.1 Glycine latifolia
ATGGTTTAATATATATATATGTATTTATTTACATATTTGTGCGTTGTCTGGTGAGTGTATTATCATGAAAATTTTATCATCATTTTCATAATCAAATTAATAGAATTTTCATTTAAAATTGAAAATTATGCGTTTAGAGTAGTGATATCATAGCAACGAGACCGATCATTATAAATTAGCTCCAATTCATTGAAACCGAATTGATCACCATAGCTCAAATTCTTTGAAACCGAATTGATCACCATAAGGTATCCAACAAACAACATCTGTCATCAACCTATCCAACCGCTTACAATAGCTGATCAATGATAATGTCTTCCCACACTTCCACCAACACGAACGTGGTTTTCTCTGGTGGTAGTCCTCATTAGCAACCATATTCCCAATAGTTGGGAAATGCTCGTAGATCCAAGACTACATATATATACAAAAATGATAAAAAAATGTTAATAGTACATATAAAGTTTAAAACAAATAATAATGATAAAAATCAATATAATACCAACAAGAAAGTGATATATCATGCAAGATGTTTAGCATTGTGCTTGGATGCATAATTCAAATTGTCATACGTGTGTACTAGTGTAGTCGCTCCCAATGAAAATCCTCCAAATTGATTAAGGTCGTGAAATGTATCCAAGAATAGCACACTGATATGTGTCACTCTTGTGATGAAGGTCCAAGACAAGCCAAAGGTCTAGAAGGAGAGCTTGAAGCACTTCCTTTGGTGAGTTTCAAAGGACCAATGACAAGAGCTAGGACTCAAGCACTTCAAGACCACATTCAAGCTAACTTGGGCAAGCATGAAGTTGCACACCAATTCAAGGATGACAAGAGCTGGATTTTGATGTCTCAAATCTAATTTAATTCAATAAATTCCAGCTTGTTAGAAGAAATTCAATAAAAACAATTGTAAATAGGTTGCTACTGTTTTAATCAATTATTTTAACCTTGTAATCGATTACAACATTTCAATTGCAAACAGGAACAAGGTCTTACTGCTTTAATCGATTAAATGGCTAGTGTAATCGATTATTTCAGTTCTTGACTGCTTTAATCGATTACAAAAGCGAATTAATCGATTATTTCAGTCTGAAACTGCAACTGCACATGTTTGGGAAGCCAAAGGTCACTTGGGAAAAGCTTGCACTTCAAGCTTCATTTAGGCTTCATTTCAATTTGCATTTTCCTTACATTTAGTGACATTTAGCTTGTAATTTCATGGCCTATATAAGGTGTCAAAACTGAATGTAACTAACTTTTGGTTTATTAATACAATTTCTGAAAATTATTGTGAGTTTTTCTCTTGTTCTTGTTCAAGAACTTCTTAAGTCTTATCAATGGCTTTCCAATGCTATTGTGGTGATTCTTCCTAGACTTATTGGAGAGCTTCTCCATGGTGTCTTCACCTTCATCCCTATCCTTTCTTCCATCTTCCATTTTCTGCAATTTAAACTTCTAAAATAGCCCCAATTTCAAGGAGTACTGGAAGCTTGTGTGTTCTTGAAGTTTGCTTGAAGATTGGATTCTATTGCAAGGTAGATTTGGGAAAACTTAATGGCTATGGGTTTAGCTGTTACTTCATCTTGTTAGCAAATAGTGTGCAACCTACAAGATGCAACAAATATGCTCTAGTTGCTAGTGTCCATTACCTTGCGTCACATTTGGTACAATAAATGTCTCGCAAATAGGCAAGGCGAACATATGTCCCTCTACATTACTCTATGTCATCTACTGCTTGTTTTGTAGTCACTCCAAGCAACCCAACTAACAATTCCACATCCTTCTCTACATTTATTGCATCATAGGTATGGAAAACACCTATTATGGGTAGATGTAACATCATCTAAGGTAATACCCATCTCTCCTATGAGCAAATGAAAACTGCTAGTTTTCTTGTGTCGTCTCTTTGCAAAAGCAATCAAAAGTCCCCAGCCTTATGTCTCCAATGAATATGTAATCAGATAACTTAAGCATGTACTAGCCACTAAACATTCAATTTCAGGTGCAAGCCTTCCTAATTTCTCAACCTTCCTTCCATGAGAGGCCAACTTCAACTTAGTACGTTCCTATAAATAATTATAATTAATTAGGTAAATTAAAATGACAAAAAAAATTAAATGTTATAATTAAATAAATAACTACCTCTCCTGTCCACACTTTGGCTACCAAATGATTAACATATGATGTCAACACTGATGTATCTTGAGGCCAGCCTAGAAAACCCTGTGAATCAACACCTCCATCCTCTATAACTGGATTGTGAGGTTCCTCAAAAGCCTTATGAGCAGCATGATCCACATGCCCAATATCCTCAAGAATAGTTGCAGCTGTCTGTTATCTACGCGTCGATGTTGTCGACCTTCAATGCTGAGAGGCTTCTTCATCATCACCACTAACCTCTCTACCTAAAGCTTTGCCTAAAGCCTGACGCAATTCTCTCGTTTTAATCATAATCTAAAAATTTACCCAACTATTAGTCTAATACTTCAAATCAACCCACAACTTCAACAAAATACTCTTAAATTGAAAATAAAACCATACTAATAAATGTTCTAAAACCATACTAGTATTTGTTAAATTATGTTAAATTTATTTCAATAAAGCTCTACAATAGCTTTTGAAAATAACTTACACCTTATATGAAACAATTAATTTAAATTATTTTCATGAGTACTCAATCAACAAGTCTTTAATTAAATTATTTATCCAAATGGATCATAATTATATTTGAAAATTTAAGTGTTAATATAATACAAATTCATTAAGTACAATTTTTTTATCACTGTAATAAACCTTTACGAATTGTCAATACGTAAGGTCCATACAAATCGGTGTTATGTAAATGTAAAACACTTACCTCCATTGTTGCTATGGTAACACCCACCAAGATGATGACGATGAAGTAACAAACACCGGTTACTAACCACCATGATCATGCATGTAACAAACCACCACGGTCCAACAGAAAGATGAGGTCAACGAAGAAAAAGAAAAATCGAGGTGACAAAAAATGAAAAAAGAAAGGAAGAAAGAAGAAAAAGAAATAACTGAAGTGACCAAAAATAGAAAAAGGAAGGAAGAAGGGTAACATTAAAATTATTCAAAACTTAAATGGTGTATTTTAAATATGTTAAGTACCATAAGAATCGGACACACATACCGAAATGGATGGGGCTCTATTCCAGCGGAGGTCTAGGATACCAATTGTCCAAAGCTAAGGTGAAAAGAGGATGCTGCTCTAATTACACAAAATTTTAGGGGATGCTGCTGTATTATGTGGAAGGTGAACCAAACAAAAATGACACTGCAAAATCACGTGATTGTGGAAGGTGAACCAAACCAAATGTTCCTTTAAATTTTTATTATTTATTGCGAATCGCACCATCCATATCTCGACACTGAACATGAACGTGGTCAATATTGACAGAATCGTGACCTTGTTGCTAGCCTGTCCCTGTCCTAGCGGGTGCGGATAAGTATCCTATCATTCACTCTTCCACATCACATTGATTCTTCATTTTTCCTTGCAATAGTCTAGTCATCGAGATAAGAACAAAAAGTTACGATATTAATTTCACCAATCAGTCTTCAAATCACAGAAGCAACGTTGAACGGTTATTATCCGTATCAACCCGCCATTGAAACGGGTTTGATGCTTTTGGGTGAAGTGAAGTGAGTGGTGCAACTTTGGATCCTACTATTACACACATGGCATATTACAAATCGCTGAGTTCCATCACTGTGTCGGATATTGAATCCCATGGAATTGCAAGAGAAGACGCTGCCACTCTCCACCAGGGTCTCGCAGAAATCATTGAAACTCACGGCAATGGCACCCCCGCCACTTGGCAGCACGTCAGCAACAGCATCCTCAACCCCGAACTTCCCTTCTCCTTTCATCAGATGCTGTACTATGGTTGCTACCAGGATTACGGTCCCGACCCACCCGCTTGGATACCCGACCCGTATGTTACTTATTAAGACATGTGTGTCTGTGTTTTTTTAATTTTTATCAACGTATGTTGGTTATTAGTTTTTGATGAGTGATTGAAGTATGTATTTATTAGTTTGTGTGTTTTATTTCTTCAATTATGTGGAAGATGTTTTAATTGATGATTGATTGAAGTATGTGTGTATTAGTTTTAGTCATGAAATGAAAGATTAGTGATTTTTTTTAAACCTTGTTTAATGTGTGATTAGGGAAAGTGCTGCTTTGACTAATGTTTGGCAGTTGCTAGAGAGGAAGGGTGAAGAGTTTCTGGGTTCGGCATATAAGGATCCTATTACAAGCTTTGATGATTTCCAGAAATTTTCTGTCTCAAACCCTGAGGTGCTACTGATTTTACATTCATCTGGGATGTTAATAACATTTGCTAACACACTTTCAATGTTCTTTTTCATTAATGGGTGAAATTCTTACGAGTTTCCCTCAAGGTTTTAAATTACATTTAGTGACAGTTATACAGAACTCCAAAAGCTTATATCCCAGAAAATTGCTGGCAAGTGCAGTTGCAGACTGTAATTTAAAACTGTCACTCCCAGTAAATGACGTGGGTCCCACTTAAGTTACTGGGTTTCATCTCTTATTTTGTGGGTCCTATGTAAATTCCACTCAATAAGGGTGTTGGAAACAGTTTGTAGATAGTGTATAGGTAGCATTTATGGAGGATTTGCTTTCATTTTCTTAGCAGTTTTTGTAATTGTTGTGGTGTATTTTTTCAGATATATTGGAAATGTGTGTTGGATGAAATGAGCATATCATTTTCCAAACCACCTGAATGCATCTTACGTGATAGCCCCTCAGGGGAAAGCCTATCACACCCGAATGGTCAATGGCTTCCTGGAGCATCTATTAATCCAGCAAAGAATTGCTTAAATGTAAATGGCAAAAGAAGTTTGAATGATACAGTAATAATATGGCATGAAGAACAACATGATGATCTCCCTCTACAAAGGATGACACTCAAGGAATTGCGTGAAGAAGTTTGGTATGCTGCAATTAGCCTTTTGTTATTAGCTTTTGATGCTTTTTTATTTGTTGTAGTTGTGAATTGAATATATTCATGGCTGTTCATAACTTTTTAACATTCTCTGTTGCTAATTATTGTCTCAATGGCACTGGTTAAGGAGTCAAAAGTGATGTGCTTTTATTGGAAAATGTAACATTATTTGTTACCAATGCATTTCCACCATGATTTCTAAAACTTTCTATTCATTGATTCCTTAACCATTTACCCTTGGTTTGGTTGCCAAGAGATTACTATTCAAGGGAAACTTTTCAGAAAATAGTGTGGGTCCCACACCTCCACCAAACTACTTTAATTCAAATATTTTTTCTCAATTCTCTTCCATTCCACACAACCAAACTTACCCTTAAGGGCAAAGGTCAGCAAAACTGTTTTAAAATAGATGTTTTTAATTTCTCTACCGTATTCTCTATGTTAGAGCAAACTATGCAAGACCTACCTTACCCTATCTTTTCCCTTGGTTGACATGGTTGATTGCTGGTGGGCCTTGAACACACATTTGTAAGAGAAAAGAAAAAGAGAGTAGGATGGAAAGACATGGGCCGAGGGAGGTTAGTAGGTCAATGAGAGGAGGAATAAGGATGCAACAAATGGTACAGAAGGATAAGAGCTACATAAAGCTGTGGAGGATACTGTTTGAGGGGCGGGGGGAAAGGAGAGTGGAACAGGATGAAAACTTGGAAATTGCTTATTGGAGACGGCAATTCTGCAAGTGTGGAAAAGGGTGAGGAGAATGTGACCAAGCATAGCAGAATTTGGGAATCAATTGGGTCACTTCGGCTGGTCTGTGATTTGCAGCTCAGGATTTTCTATCACTTGCTGTCATTTTCTATTTCCATGATTGTTCTAATTTTCTGTGTTTCACCATTTAATAGGATCAATGCTTCCTGATTTTGTTATATATTTTGACTGTTAATACCAAAATAATAAGGGGATTCCTTGTCAATGCTCAATACAGAGGTATCCTTGTTCATGATTTTGGTATAAACCTAGAAGGGACATGGGGTTCAAGATCCTGGCATATTGTGATTTTGGCCTTCCAGGTCCCTTGACATTCATCATCTTGGGCTAGGTAACTGTTTCAGCCCAAAAACATCCAGCAGAGCTCATCACTTGTCCCGTCTAGAAGGACTGTCTAGATCATTTGACTTGCTTGCTATCTTATATATTTGAAGATTTTGATTTATACCAAATTGTGATAGAAAAACAGCAAATATAAATGGTAGCTATATGCTGCAGTTCTTAAATTCATGTTATATTGTGGGGTTAAGCTTTGAAATTGAAATAGTACATAGTATTATTATTCTACATTTAGCCTCTTCAGATCCAAATATTAATAAAACAAAACGATACCCTGTTATTTCTGTTAACTTGTAGGTTAGTTGCATATGCTCTCAAATCTCTGGGTCTGGAGAAAGGATCTGCAATTGCGATTGATATGCCAATGAATGCCAAGTCTGTGGTTATCTACCTAGCTATCGTTCTTGCAGGTTATGTTGTTGTATCAATTGCTGATAGTTTTGCAGCTAGTGAAATATCAACCAGGCTTAAAATATCCAAAGCAGAAGTCATATTTACTCAGGTTGACTCCCTAATTTCCTTTGATGATTTATCACTCTTTTCATGTTTTTAATGATTTTTCTGTATTTCACACTTGACAAAACTAAAGTTGTTTTTGTTTAAATTATAATGATTTTAAGATGGGAAGGAGTAAATGAGAGAACAGAGATTGAATAATCTAAAATTGATATTCATATGATGTGATACAAAGTTCAAGGTATCAGAAACTTGGAGTTTAAACTAGGTGGCAGGATTTGTACCGCTAAACTTGGATGCCAGAATAGCTGATGACATGATTATAAAGAAGTGGAAAAAGATTGTTGCATCACCCATGGAGGTCCAGATTAATCAGAATTTGCTTTCATTCGGACCTCCATTGGAGCCACCAAACTCAACCCGATTGCAAGGCAGTGGGTCATTCCCAGCTAAGATACAATGAGTGCAATTGTCTTCCAGCAATTGGGGAAGACTTGAGAAAGTGTCATATCAGTGTGTAATTCCAGTTTTCAAATTCCAACCTTGAGGACAATGTTGATATTTAGGAGGGGTGTATTGTTAGGATATAAGGAGAAGGGAAGGTTTGTTAAGATGACTAGTTTGTTAATGAGTTAGTTAGTTAGTTAGTTGGTTAGTTAGTTAGTTAGAGGGGTTTATTAGATATAAATAGGGGAAGAAGGATAGGAGAGAGGGGATCTTATCATTTGTAGATTGAATACTAGCTCTTTGTGAAAGGAGAAATCCTTTGTGAAGGGTAAACCCTTAGAAGAGAATTTTCTCTCCTATTTTATGTTCTTCTCATCCTATTCAATAAAATTCTTTCTTTTCTTTGCCATTTCAATTCTTGGTGTTTAACAATTGGTCCCACCTGCTGGATCTTCGAGGGAGATCAAGTGTTAGAGATGAAGGAATCGCAAATTTGGTCTAAGAAGGTGGAGCTGCCAGCGTTCATGGGGACAGACCCAATTATTTGGATTGCTAGGGCTGAAAAATTCTTTGAGGTACAAGAAATTCCTTCATTCCATAAGCTGCAATATGCATGCCTGAGCATGGAGGGTGCTGCGACACATTGGTTCTACATTTGGAGCCAAAAGAATCCAGATTCAGATTGGGGGTTAGTTTCCACAGCTTTGATCAATGATTTGGAGATAACTATGGTAACCCACATCAAAAAAGATTGAGTATCTTGAAGCAAGAAGAGAAAATTGAGATGGAAACCCACATCATATAAAGGGAGACTTCCACAAAGTTCTTGAAAGAGAGGACCAATATTTCAAAGCTGAAACACATGTTGCGCAAGATATTAAATGAAGTTGATTTCCATGCCTCTCAACAAGACAAAAATAGCATGGAGGAAAGTGGGTCAGAATGCAATGAAGCAAAGGCTAGTTCTTGGACAAGAAAGGTGGAACTACCCAGATATGCTAGAAGCATAGAAGGGGGAACTGGATTAAAGGGTAGTAGTTTTGAGTGTGACCATGAACCATTGCCGTTCTTGAAAACAGAATTAAAGAAGGTTTAGTAAATCAAGAACCACACCTTTTGTGGTGGAGAAGAAATAAAAAATGATGAAGCAAAATTAGCAAGAGAAACAAAGATTGAAAGGGTTATGGAGGAAGAAGTTGATCCATCAATAAAGAGAGAGAAGCACAAGGAAAATAGAGTGACGAATGTGCTGTGAAGACAATTTTCTTGATAACCCAATAACAGATTTGATCAAGAAGGAAGTCGAAGCTAAAGATGCAACCAAGCCTCATTGTTTTCAAGATTTAGATTTCCTTAAAAAGATTACGATGAAACAAAAATCATTTATGAAGGTGGTTGGAATATCAATGGTGCTGGAATCTTGGAATGTCAACTTGTTGGGTGAGCCTTTAGCATTAGGATGACAGCTCAAAAATGGAGCCAAGACAGAAGGGAGATACAGAGACAGTCATGATGATTCAAGTTATACAGAGTCCACACTCATCCCCACCACCATCGAAGCCGTCGGACTTGAGTTTGCATGAAGTGGCCAGCAGGTTCACAGTTGATCCCCCATGGAGGGACACCAAAGAGGCACATCTTGTTATTGTAAATGATTCAGTTCTGAAGGATGAGAAAGAGGAAGGGGAAGTTTTGGAATTCTACTACGTATGCCCAACGTTTTACATAATGGGTCAGGCCCAAATGGGTTGTAGACATGGGATTCATAAAAGAGGAGCAGAAAATTGGATAATATGCCAACCAAACTCATTCTGGGATTTAATTGGCATTCCCAAGCCTACAGCAGGAAAGCACCATAATGCTATCATGAAAGGCGGATGAAGATCATGGTGATGAAGATGAGCCATGGGATTCAGCTTCCACAATTCCAACCAGAAACTTGGAGTTTAAACTAGGTGGCAGGATTTATACCGCTAAACTTGGATGCCAGTGTAGTTGATGACATGATTATAGAGAAAAGGTGGAAAAAGATTGTTGCATCACCTATGGTGGTCCAGATTAATCAGAATTTGCTTTCATCCCGACCTCTGCCAGAGCCACCAAACTCAACCTGCATGCAAGGCGGTGGGTCATTCCTAGCTAAGCTACAATGAGTACAATTGTTTTCCAGCAATCGGGGAAAACTTGAGAAAGTGTGTCATTTCCGTGTGTAATTCCAGTTTTCAAATTCCAACCTTGAGGACAAGGTTAGTTTTAGGAGGGGTGTATTGTTAGGATATAAGGAGAAGGGAAAGTTAGTTAAGATAGTTAGTTTGTTAATGAGTTAGTTAGTTAGAGGGTTTTATAATCGGGGAAGAAGGATAGAAGAGAGGGGATCTTATCATTTGTAGATTAAGCATTAGTTCTTTCTGAGAGGAGAAATCCTTTGTGAAGGGAAAACCCTTGGAGGAGAGTTTTCTCGCCTATTTTCTGTTCTTCTCATCCTATTGAATAAAATTCTTTCTTTTCTTTGTCATTTCAATTCTTGGTTCCTAATACAATCATTCTTCATCTTATCCCTTTATCTTATCCCAACATTCATTACCATAAAGTATAGTTGGTGGTCATATAGCAGTACAATAAAATTAAGAATACTAAAAAAATGAATTAAAAATATAATGCGGTGCAGAATCTAGGATGGGAAATGAGCCATAGCTTTTTGATATGGGCTAGACTACATCTAGGACATGAGATGGGACCGTGCAACATTTGTGATCAGTGGCGGAGGCAGGAACTTTGTTTGGGGGCGGGGGGAGGGGGCAAGATAAAAAGGCCTCATTAAGGCCTATTTTTCCATTTTATCCAAGGGGGCATAAAAGAATTTTATTTTATACAAAAAATTTAAAGAAAGCTCAAATTTTGGGGTTGACCATGGCATCTTCGGGTGACTCCCTTGCTCCACCTCTATCTGTGATAGAGACTACGCTAGAATTTATCTGGGACAAAGATGGGGGATAAACTACTTCAGTTCAGGATGGTTTGACTCATATCCAATATAAGTCACCCTTGGTATGATTCATTGGATAGAAAGAATTTGTCACTGGAATGAGTCGTTGGGAGAAGTCACCACCACTAGTTTGATTCTTTGGTGCAAAAGGACCACATGTCAAACACCTTTTATAAATAGGAATGACTAATTTGTATTTTATTTCATATCCTTTATATCTAAATACCAATTTAAATTATTCAGACTCTATTCTCTTTTCCTCCTTTCCTGCATAAAATCCTATCATTTGGACATATTTAAAAATGGGTTGATTAGTTTTTAGTCTCAAGTTTTTTAGCTTCCAAATTTTAGTCCCTCAATTTTTTTGACAACTTTTAGTCCTTCATTAATTTTTTGTCATTACTTCTAATCCCTCTAAAGTTTTTGCCCATTTTTGTCTCATGTATTTTTATTGCTCAAAATTAGTCCCTAATATGAAGTAAATGAGGAACTAAAAATAGACAAAAGAGGAACTAATTTTAAGTAATAAAAATAAACAAGGGACTAAAAATGAGCAAAAAAATTTAAAGGAACTAAAAATACTGACGAAAAATTAATGAAAGACTAAAAGTTGTCAAAAAAATTGAAGGACTAAAATTGGAATCTGAAAAATTTGAGGGACTAAAAAACTAGTTTATTTCTTGATAGGTTGACTATTATTGTAAAATGGGTGTCAATTTTGTGGCTAATTGCGGTGTTATAGTAATTTACTTGTTCCTGTCTCATTCTTCCCTTTCTTTCCTCTTGTTTCATTAATCAGGATCTCATTGTGCGGGGTGACAAAAGTATCCCCCTTTACAGGTGAAAAATTATTTTCACTATTTGCTAAAGACACGCAGCAGTTGAGTTGTTTTCTTTGTTTCTCAGTAATAGAGTGTCTCATATTGTTGCTTCATAAATGCAGTAGAGTCGTGGATGCACAGTCACCTATGGCAGTAGTTATCCCTACCAAAGGATCTGAATTTAGCATGAAACTGCGTAACGGTGACCTCTCTTGGCATGATTTTTTGGAGAAAGTCAATAATGTCAAGTATGCACATTAATCCTGATTTATTCATAGATATTCAATTTATGCAATAAATTATAAATAAAAGAGAATATTAGTAGGGGATAATCCTTTGCTTCTTTACCATTATGATGTACACTGATGCTCAGAACTAATTCAAACGTTCTACAGCATGAAAAGTTATGATATTCTCTCGAAATTTTAATTCTCATTTGTTATCATGTAACGTACAGAGGCCAGGAATTCATATCTACAGAACAACCAATAGAGACATTTACAAACATTCTCTTTTCTTCTGGAACAACAGGTAAGTTTAATTTTTTGTTTAGGCCTGAAAGGATACATCCTAGACAAATCAAGTTTTTGTGTTGTTGATGAACGATATTTGAGGTAAAAGGATTAATTCAGTACCAAGATTTCATTCAACATATGAAGCTAGCCAAAAGCTAATATAATATCATCTCATTTGGTGGTATAGGTGATCCAAAGGCAATTCCATGGACCAATATTACTCCTCTAAAAGCTGCTGCAGATGCATGGTGCCACATGGATGTTCGTAAAGGTGATGTAGTGTGCTGGCCCACTAATCTTGGATGGATGATGGGGCCATGGCTAGTATATGCATCCTTGCTAAATGGAGCTTCAATGGCTCTGTATATTGGATCCCCTCTTGGATCTGGCTTTGCCAAGTTTGTACAGGTACAAACTCATTCTACTGTTTAAATTTTTTTATCCCTTTTTATAGGCTTTTGTTGCCTGTGAAGTGTGAACACTTGTTATTCTTACATTGACTGGTACGTACTCAGAAGTTGGTTACAACTTCTGCAGAAAAACAAGTACTTGTTTGGAAGATTATTTTTTGTTATTGTTTGTGTCTTACTTTTGCATTTCCATGAACTCATGCCAGCAAGTCAAAACAGTTTTCTCAAGATATAACATCAACTAAAAATGCATGTGTATTCTTTGTCTCTGTTTACTGGACTGTATAATAGAAACTACAACTTTTTAGCAGTTTATTTTCAGCTACTAGACTTTACACTTGTTGTGTAAAGTTGTGTCTTAGTGACCTGTTGGTCATGGGTTCGAATCCGGAAACAGCCTCTTTGCATATGCAAGGGTAAGGCTGCGTACAATATCCCTCCCCCTTACCTGCGCATAGTGTGGAGCCTCCGGGCAATGGGGTTACGTGGTTTTTTAGACTTTACACTTGTTAATTTATCATTTGATCATGTATAAAATCCACAAGTAGGTAGGTGCATCTGGGGAAAGTCAAATGTATATTTTGTATTTATGCTCTAATACACAAGCAGAGGGGTGGAGTGTGTTTCTGCATCCTGCACCTTGCAGCTCTTGAAGTAATTTAATGCCATAATAGTACTATTTGTTTGTTGTACTTTTACTATTTATTGTTATAACTCTACCTCAATAATTGTTTTTTTTCCAATCAACCTAATGTTTGTTTTTCATAATCATAAAGATAGGAAACGCTTATTGAATAAAACTATGGCCACCGTTTCGCATAATGACAATAATTGATGTTTTTGCCAATGCCAGTATGCAGTTTGAAAATAACCATACTTTAAAACATACATTCAAGTATCCCTTGCCCTAGATTTACTGTTTAATAAACAAAACACATCACAATAGTTGTGCTTTTTTTGGCTAGACCTTAGGATTGTTTTTGATATTCTTTTCTTCATACTGAATGCTTTTGTGTCTTGTTTAGGATGCTAAAGTAACAATGCTTGGTGTTATTCCAAGTATTGTACGGAGTTGGAGAAGTGCAAATTCCACATCTGGCTATGATTGGTCTTCTATCCGGTAAGTATTAGTTGAATTGAGTTTACCCCCCTAATAAGGTGGTAATGCATGAATGTGGATGTCATTTATGATTATGCAGTATTTGATTGGAACTATTCATTTTGAATGATATAGTTGCTTTGGCTCCACTGGTGAAGCATCTAATGTGGATGAATACCTTTGGCTGATGGGGAGAGCTCTCTACAAGCCTATCATTGAATATTGTGGTGGTACAGAAATTGGGGGTGGATTTGTTTGTGGATCACTACTACAGGCTCAGTCATTAGCTGCTTTTAGCACACCAGCTATGTGCTGCAGTTTGTTTATTCTTGATGATGATGGCCATCCTATTGTAAGCACTATTTATTCAACTTTTGAATTGAAATATGCTTGTCACAATTATCAGTGTTTAATATGCTAGTGATCTATATGAAGGTATCACATGCTTATGACTTTATAACTAATGTTTGATAAGCTTTTATGACCACTATGTATTTGACTTTACAATTACTAAGACAGCTTTATATTTTGGTATTATTTTAGTTCTAGAACCTTTTATTCTTAGTTTTGCCGAACTGATCAAAATTCAAATGATCTCTGGCCCATCATTTTTATTTCTTGAGCAAACTAATGCTCAGACTAGGTACTTTAACTAATGTTTGGTCTTCTTTTCTATGACAGCCACAAAATGTTCCAGGAATAGGTGAGTTGGCTCTTGGTCCGCTCATGCTTGGGGCTTCAAATACACTGCTTAATGCTGACCATTACAGTGTCTATTTCAAAGGAATGCCTCTCTTGAATGGAAAGGTGGGCATACCATTCTCCTTTATGTGCTAATTGGGTATCTGGGGCACCTGAAAATTTACGGTTGAGTTTCTCTAATCAGGTATTACGGAGGCATGGAGATGTATTTGAGCGTACTGCTAGAGGATACTATCATGCACATGGTCGTTCGGATGATACGATGAACCTTGGGGGAATCAAGGTAAATATTTTGCCTATGTAATAATTATTAAAATAGTTGGAATGTTAAATGAATATGATGTGCAAAACAACCATTCTTCATGTAATTCCTGGGAATGAGGTGATGTGCTGTCATTAACTTAGATGAATAAATATATGAAATGGATCCTCTCGAGTTCACATATATACATTTTTCTATTTCAATTTTCTTTCAGAAGAAAAAGATGTAAAGTCTGTGATCCTGTACAGTTGAAATGCAACTGTAGAGGATCTTGATCCCTGAAAGTGTAATAATCTCCAGCTGATTGAAAATTGTGAGAGAGATCTGATAGGAGTCAGAGGTGGGGACAAATGTATTCTAGGAGGGTTTAATAAGCAATTTAGCAGTTAAGTTAGTTAGTATAACTAATGTATAATTAGTTATACCTAACTAGGAGTGAGAGGCTATAAATAGAAAAGAATAAATGAGAGAAAGGCACCTGAGTGTGGTAGGAGGGAGTGACCTTGAAATCACAATTGTATTGCAGGAGATTATTATCCATTCTTCAATAAATTGCTTCTTCTGTGCTGTGCCTGGTCCAGTTCTTATCAGAATCATGCTCAATTAATTGTCATATGAATCTAAATTATTATTTGAAAATTAACCTTTATAGAATGCATCAACACGAAATGTGTCTCTAGAAAGGAATCTGGGGCATGAATTGGGTAATTGTGCAGCCTAACCATTGAAACAGAGAATATATTACATCTTGCTGATATCAAATAGTTGAACTTCGATGTAATATGACAATTAATTGTCTTTTTAATATCTTGCTGATGCCAAACTTTTCAAAGGCTGTAATATATTACATCTTGCTGATATCAAATAGTTGACCTATATAGAATGCATCAACATAACAGAGAATATATGACAATTAGTTGATACAGAAATTAACCTTTTCAAAGCCTTTTTATATAAAATTTGCCATAGTTTTTTTGTAGTTCCAATCATATAGATTCTCGATTATATTGATATTTGCTTTTAATAACAAACAGGTTTCTCTGTATGCGAGAGACTAGTCTAGTTGTCTTTTTCTGTATATAGTGTCTCTGAAAAGTTTAAGCATTCGACTTTATTAGTGTGTTCTAACATTTCATGCTGTTTGGTTGGACAGGTGAGTTCAGTTGAGATTGAACGCATTTGCAATGGAGTAGATAGCAACATTCTGGAAACAGCTGCAATAGGGGTACCACCTTCTGGTGGTGGGCCTGAGTTGTTGACTATAGCTGTTGTATTCAAGGATTCAAATAGCACAAAGCAAGATTTACACCAATTGAGGATGTCTTTTAATTCAGCTCTCCAAAAGAAACTAAATCCACTGTTCAGGGTAATGATTACTTTTCTATTCGAAGACTGCCTTTTTTTATATGTACAATGGTCACATTGAGGTTCAGAGTGCTAGGAACACCTTGTCTAACTCATTCTTTCTTATTGATTAGAATTTATTGAAAACTGCAAAATCAGGAGAGGTACATTAAATATAATGTGGAACCCATAAAATTTTGTAATTTCAATAAATTCCAACCAATAAGAGTGTTCAAAAAAGTATGTTAGAGAGATTGTTTTTAGCAATTCTCTTTTGTATTATCACAGTAGTTTATTTAGTGTTCTAAATACATGCTCTATTGTATAGGTTTCTCAAGTAGTCACACTGCCATCTCTTCCAAGGACGGCATCCAACAAGGTTATGAGAAGGGTTTTGCGACAGCAACTTAGCGAAACCCAAAATTCTAAAATATAATACAATCATGTTAATCAAATATTGAAGATTGGATATCCAGGACTAGGAGTGATCATGGTACACATTTAAAAGTATTATTCTTTTTGGTACTAGAAAAGAATAATATTACGGTAATTACAATATAATGTACAAATGGTATAAATAACTCCCATTTGTAACAATAGAAATAAAACAGAATAGGAGTTTGAATTGTATTTTGAAATCATTCTTGAAAACTTCTTGGGTTGATCAAAATCTTTTTCCGCTGGTGTGTATTTATAACCCGAAAGCCTCGCTTAGCATGTCCTGGCTCTCTCAGCGCGCCCTTCCTTACTCAGCGCAATTTCCTCACTGTCAGGAAATTTCGTGGAATTGCGCTCAGCGTGACTTGCCTTGCTTAGCGAGCCTAATGCTCTTGAAGATCCTAATGGTCAAAAGATGCAGAGATGGGTTGGGAAGCTACTATCAAAATGTGAAGGCGATCCCATGGTTAACGAATCCAAAATGATAGTTTTACCAAAGTAGGTTATAGGTCAAACTCTCACTCTCACCTCACAACCATAAAGCAAACAACTTCACGCAAATTAACATACATACCAAGCAATTGCACAAGGTTAATCTACACAATCATTCAACTAATCCAAACTTATCAAACAATCAAATAACACGACAAATACATTAATATCTATTTTCAGTTATCGAAATTTCAGGGTGTTCCACGAACTAATATGAAAACTCTAACTCAAATCTAGATGACTTTCTTCCTCAGCAATGTCCTCCCTAGTGACCATAATTCTGATCTAACTATGCCAAAATGCCAGCTAGTTACAGTTGCATAGAATAGATTAGTATTAATGTCGCCCAGCTGATATCAGATGTTATTCATCAGTTTGTCACTACAGAGCCTCCTAGACACCCTCTGAACTCGGAGAAGTCAAACAAAGTGCTTGGATTTCCAGCTTTGATAACAGGGTTGTGTAAGTCTTATGGAGCCCAAGTAGTACCATCTAAAGCGATAAGACCTCCCATCAACAGGGCTTTCATGAAAACAATAGGAATACCTACAATAACCAAAAGGGGAGGTGAATTGGTTTAAACTTGGTCTTTTAAAATTATTTAGAAAATTAGAATTATAGGATCTTAATCACAATTAAACCAAGAATACTTCAAATCAATCAAACCACTTAGCCCAAAACAATTTCTTCAAAAACAGAACTTGTTGAGTAATGAAAATAATATCAAGAATTAATGATCAAGATAACAAGTAGAGTATAAGGAATAGAAAATCAACACAAGAATGTATACTGTTTCACTTCTCAAGAGAAGCTACATCCAGTTCTTCTAATCAACACTAGATTAGAGTTCCACTATTATAAAATTTTAGTTCTTACAAGCTTTACAACAACCACTCTTTATCAACACTAGATAAAGAACATAAATCTAAAATCCTATTAGATTCCTAATGATCAAGACATAGAGAACCCTTCTCTACTCTTCCCTATAGAGAAACCCACTCTATAAAAAAAACTTAAAGAACCTTTTACAATAGTTTCAAACTACCAAGAATACAAAAACAAAATTACAACAATAGATAATAGAGAGAGACAACATGATGATCCAATGAATGAATGAATATGGTTTACCAATTAGATTTGAAATGCAAAAATCAATTTCAGAACTTTCTCTCCAAAACTTCTTTGAAAAATCTTGCCCAATAAATCTTTCAATACACCATGAAGAGTAAAAAATGGAACAAGAGTTTTGTTAACTCAGAAAATCCTTTCTAACTTTGAGAAGACTTGAATATGCTCAGAAAATATCGAAGTATGTAAGTTGTAAGTTTAGACAAGCCTTCATTCTATTTATAACAGAATGTAATCAATTAAAGTGTCAAGTAATCGATTAAATTATCTTATGTAATCTATTAAATTGCCAAATAATCGATTAAAATGTTCTTAGCACAACCTGGGAACTGCAACGAGCAAAATAATCGATTAAACCGAATCGTAATAGATTAAAGCAGTCAGGTTTAGTTTTGAAAACAAGCTTGTGTAATTGGTTGTAAATTCTAGTAATTGATTAAAGCAGTCATGCATATTTAACAATGAACTTAAGTAATCGATTATGATATCATGGTAATCGATTAAGACAGTGAGACATGCTTTTCATTTTGTACTCTGTAATCGATTACATAAACATAGTAATCGATTAATATGTTCTTAATGGCTTTTCCAGATTTTAAAATAGAGCCTGTAATCGATTAAAACGTTGTGTAATCGATTAAAGCAGTGAGATTTTGTTTTTCCAAAAGCTTAACCATGAGAAATTAGTTTCTTATAAAACCATGAATAGCTTTAATGCTTTAATGAAATTATGTATGCATGTTAATGATTATGTTCATGTAATGCAAGAATCATAAGATTAGCTTCTCATACACTTAACCAAATTACAAATTCCTTGGCATGTGAAAAGCTAAAATCTTTCTTCAAATGCACAAGCTTCTTCTTTAACTTTTCCTGCTCCTCCTATATCCAACATTTTATTGAGAAATATTGTCTATCTAGACAGGTTCAACAGCCACAAGAGCCACCATCATTAGAGTCCATTTCAACTCACCTCCAGAGAATGGAATTTCATATGTACACTTACATGTGTCACATGGCTGATCAACAAGCCACTAACTACAGGGGTCAGATGCAGCTAAATGAAAGCTTTTACAACTATACACTGCATCAACAACGCTAGGATCTAAACCCCTTTCATTGGCCTACCCTTGACCAATTTAGAGTTAATGTTGCATGGTATAACGACCCGCCTCGTCACTACTATATCATTAACTCTTACCGTACAAAATTTAACTTTTAATTAAAACTTCATTAATTTGATTAAGAAAATGATGATAAATTTTTCGTGATAATAGAATTATCATACACATATTACAATTACCTAATTAAACACATATGTACATATATATTAAATCAGTACATGTCATCCACATGTTAGAACTTCCTTTCGTTTTACATATATATACACCTGAAATTACATATCAAACAAAAAGTCAAAGACTAACTAAGAAAAAATTGATTAACAAAACACAACTCATTCTCCAAAAAGAAATCCAACGTCATCATGTCGGCTTGGCGGCTCCAACCAAAAAGAAGATCTCGCTCCAAGGTCACCTACTGTTGCTCATCTGCTCAATCGAACGAAAGTTCGCGATCATCACAGGTACCAACCACACGGTACAACAAATGCAAGGGTGAGTTTATTATATAAAATCAACAAACATCATATAACAACAATTGAGAAGGAAACAACATTACCCACCACAATCATTAACAAAAATCCATGATTCCAATACACACTCAACAAATCAATCATCTAATGCATTTCACAACTCAAACAATCATGCATAGAATGATGCATGCACCTGACTCATCTATCAGCATGCAATGTGATACCTTATCCCGAAAATAGCCTCTCACAGGAAAAATGATTCACCGCCTATCAGGGCCACTCTGTCGTGCACTAGCCATCCCCCCCGGGTGATTAGCCAACGTCGCTAGGGAATTCCAAACCTGATGACCCCTTAGACTTGTGTATTCAGCCCATTGAAACCCACAGGTACGCAAGTTCCTCCATTCTATTTCCATCCATGTAATATGAAGTATAAAACATAGGTATCATCAATGGATGACCCCGCTAGGAACAAATCCTTCATTGCAAGGGTAACCTGTCATACATCCCTCATGTACATACATAACACACCAATGTGGGCTCACCAATGCACTGACCGTGGCTAGGAACAAATCCATCCCCGCAAGGGTAACCAACCGGTCATTGCATCCCACATGTACATACACAGCTTACAACCATGGGCACCATCAATGTATGACCTGGCTAGGAACAAATTCATCCTCGCAAGGGTAACCCGTCATACACCCCCCATGGGTATCCATGTATATCCACATCACACAATGACATTATCAATATCCACATCACATCATCTCAATATTATCATCATACATATCAATCTCATCTCATTTCAACATTATCATCATGAACATCAATTTCATCTCATTTTCAACATTATCAGCCACATCAATGTTACCACATTTAAGCATCACAAACCACATAAACATCATCTCATTTCATTCACAATCCATATTACCATGAGACTGGTATTTTAGGAAAATTTTAAGTTAAAGAGGAGGACTAGAATATAGAAAACACACTCTTATGCCCATTTAAAAATTTAATAAATAATTAAATAGAAAAACATATTATAAAATTTTGGGCAGAGTCTCCTATGTAATTAAGACTTTTTCCAAAAATTCAATCATTACAACAACAATAACATTCACAATTTTATCCATCAACAAACCAATTCATCACATTCCATCAGATAAAAACACAGTTTTTCTTGAAAACGAGCACACACAGGAACAAACACCCATCAATCATAAATACATCGCATCCCATTAGTTAAAAACGTAGTTTTTCTTGAAAACCAGCACACAGCAGGGACATGCAGTTATGTTCATAGTTGGACTCCCTGGCCCCCAACTATGGTATCTAAACTATCGCCAAAATAATAAACTCATCTTACCTAACTAGAAGTTCTCCCTATTGCAGCCTATTAGTGTTGTTTCACAATCCTTCAAATATGCGTGTTTGTCCGAACACAGAGTTCTACATACCAAATTGAAGATAATTTAGTATAGATTTTCAAGGTAAGATCAATATTAACATTTGGGGTCAAATACCCACTTAAATCAAAAAGGGGATAAAAGGGTGTTTTGGGAGTTCACATCTGATATGCGCCTAGCATATAAGGTTTCCTAAACTTTTAGAAGCAAGAATTGAGCATTAAGCATGGATAATTGCCAGTTTTGTGTTATGATTTGAGCTAAATGTGATAAATTGCCAGGAAATAGATCAAAGGTGCCAAGATTGAGCAGAAATCAGAAACAAAAGGGCAAGGTTTGAAAAAGACTCTGGCGCCATCAGCGCCAGCAGTGGCGCCAAGAGCGCCATAAGTCCTGGAAGTTGGCGCCTGGAGCGTCAGATCCACGCATGAAGCGCCATGAGTTCTGGAATGTTGCGCCAAGAGCGCCAGGGCCACGCTGGGAGCGCCATGAGTTCTGTAATGTCGTGCCAGGAGCGCCATGTTCGCGCCAAAGGCGCCATTCCTTCTGGATGTTAGCGTTGGGAGCGCCAGTTTTGCGCCAAGGGCGCCACAGGTCGACAGAAACAGAATATTAAGGGCAAAACAGGGACTTCACAAGCTTGGATATAAATACCCAATCCTCAGCATTCAAGGCACGAATTCTTGGAGGGAAATAGCACAAAATAGGGTCTTAGAAAGCTTGGGGTGCCTTAGCTAGGGTTGAAGGGAGTTGGAGGCTCAAGTGGAGGTTCTTCTCCACCTTCTTCTTCCTTGCTTCAGCTAGGTATGCCATTTTGTTTTGTAACACAGCCACCCACAATGAGGTTTGGCTAGTTCCTTATTGTAGTTAGGGTCAAGCACTGAATGTAACCTCTTTTGGATTGTATTGGATGCTATTCTTCATTTATATCAAGTTATTTCACTTTACTTTGATTACTTGTATGTTTCTATCTTGCTGGAACTGATCACTCTAGTTGGGTATTGAAAGCTAGAGTTTACAATAGGAATGTTGGGATTCTACACTTGGACTTGAGTAAAGTGACAAGCTTTACATTGCCTAGGGATAGAAGTGAATGCTTGCAACCATTTATTGCATCATTTAATGCTTAACCTAATAACTACCACTAAGGGATTAGGGTAATTAATTGGGTTAAAGGGTTAAGATCACTACGGGAGTAGGGCTTAACTATTATTGTATGAAGATGCATGTTTGAGTGACTTGGGATAGATGAATATAGTAGACAATACATGTAAGAAGGTAGGAAGCATTTAGTGTGGGTTGCCCTAGCTACATTACTTCGTATATCGTTATAACCCTATTTACTTGTTGATATTAGTTAATGCTTATAATTAGGTTTAATTTCATTGCTACACGCACACAACAACAACTTCTCGTAAATATTTGTTCTCCAACCTATTGATATTAATTATAATTTAATTGGTCAACAATCCTCGTGGGAACGATATCTTTCTTATCATTTTATTACTTGTACGATCGGTATACTTGCCGAGTATGCAACAACATCAAAAGACATTATTTTGAAATTCCAATCACACCAATGTGATCGGGGTTTAACAAGGATCATAGAAATGACATCAATTTCATAAAAAGGAGACTTTTACAACATCTCATTTTCAAAGGGTTTTTAAAAAGAAGTGTAAAACTCCCAACAACGATACCCAAAACACAAGAGACACTAATAGAAGCTTAAAATAGCTAGAAAAAGACAAAGGAAACCAAGGTTACCTCAAGGAAATCAATAAAGAATGATTTGGAAGCTTCATTCTCTACCGAAACTTCGAGAAGAGTTTTGAAGATTCCACTCCGATTAAGTGGTTCTTCTCCGTGCCGGGGTCTCGTGGCAAGCAACAACGGCCTGTCGTGGTCACCAATGGTCTTGGGTGGTGGAGGAGGGTGGTGGGAGGCTTAGGAGCTGGTTGAGGGTGGTGGGAAGAAGACTTTCGTGGTCTTGATGCTGCTGGAAGTATTTAATGCCGACTTCACTCGCCCAGGTGAGAAAAAATGCCTGCAAAATTCTCCTGGGCGAGTTGACCAAATTTTAAAACTTCTGCTTCTGTGAAAACATTAAATTCTCACGCTACAAACATTATTGTGACAATCCCAACGGTCACAAGTTACATATATGGGTTAGGAACCTATGTTTAAAATTTTAAGGCGATCCAACGGTTAAAAAATCCGGAATAGTGATTTTACTAAAATAGGTTTTTGGGTCAAACTCATAATCACACAATTCAACGCAGCTCAAACAAACTTCACATAACTTGACATCTACACCAAGCAATAGCACAAGGATAATTCATACAACAATCATTCACTAGAGAGTGGTGCTGTTAGCGTGGGAACTGGCACTGTTAGCGTGGGAGGTGCGCCAGAGTGGCGCGGTTAGCGCCAGTAGTGCCAGAATGGCCCTGGAGACCCCCAGGTTCGAATATCTGGCGCGATTAGCGCCAGAATGCTCCAGAAAGCCATTTCTTTCACATTCTTGGCGCGATTAGCGTGGGGATGACACTGTTAGTGTGGGAACATGGGCTGGGGGCCTATAAAAGGCCATTTTTACGGATTCCAGGCCAAAAATCAGTTTCCTCTTCTTCCTTGAGCTTTTCTGCCATTGAAGACTTAGAGAATCTTCATATCTTCTCCATTCTTCATCTAAACACTTCCTACCCAACTAGAAAGTTGATTAGAACTCCTCCATGAGCTAGAATCCAGCTTCAGTTTCTCGAGAGAACCATCAATGGGAGAGATCCCGTTCTCTAGGGAACTTTGAGAAAACTGAGTTTGGAAGGGAAAGAATGCGATTCAAGGACGCCAAAGCTTAGAGAAGTGATCCTCCAGCCTTCCTCGACTGTTTAGAGGTAAGAAACTCGAGTTTTGACGATTGATTTGTGAAGTGGTTCTTGGGATGAATAGTGACCCATTTGTGATAGGGCTGAAATTAGGCTTGGATTCTTTTTAGAAAAGTATGCTCAGCAGGTTGTTCTGATGAATACTGAGCTTTGAATCATGACTATTGATGAAGTTTAGTTTTGACTCTGAGATAGGTATGAGTAGGAAGAATGTGGGTTAAATGAAGGGTATTATGATATGTATGAGCCTAGGTTCTTTTACAAAATATGTTTAGGAGACCATATAAATGGTGAAAGAGGATTGAAGTAATCATTTTGATAAACTTGATAATCATTGAAATATGGTCTGGTTAGGGCATGGAATTGGCTCATGCAAAGTCTTGGAGAGACTCTAGTACCTTGGTTAGGCTGAGATAGATCCTGCTGAGGGTCTATGAATCGCCTATAAGGTGGTTAGCTCTAATAACCCTAAGATAGAGGACAGAGAGGTTTTAATGGAAAGGTATAGCGTTTCCTTTCATTCTAACGATTGAGGACTGTTATTGATTGATTGTTTGTATGCCTTGTGTAGGGCGTGATACAGACATTGCTGGTGGTTGTGACCACAAAGTCGAGAGAGTCGGAGTAGCGCTGAGAGCAGGTAAGCTCTTTGTTCTTGGGAGTGTTTCCCCTTGATTGTGTTCCACCATACTCCAGTGAGAGTAATGGTCATTGTATGAGTTAATGCATGTATATTGAAATTGTGTATTACTAATTTGATTGAAAACATGTACTTGATATCCATGGATTGAGGCTATGTATGTTGATTGATGAGATTTCTCTGGCCAATAGAATATAATAGAATAGAATATACATGTCTGAGTAAGTCCTGATGTGAGATGTGCCCATATAGATGGATGTAGCTTCCTCAGGCTAATGATAGGGAGTCCTGATCAGAAAAGTGCCCACATAGATGGATGTAGCTTCCTCAGGCTAATGATAGAGAGTCTTGATGAGAGATGTGCCCATATAGATGGATGTAGCTTCCTCAGGCAAGGATAGGAAGTCCTGATGAGAAAAGTGCCCACATAGGTGGATGTAGCTTCCTCAGGAATTGATAAATGATATATATATATGCCATGCACATGTGATTGTGTTTTAATATGTTGTGAACTGTTGAGTGCTGTGATGGCTAAATGATGATGATGTATGTTATAAAAAGGGTGCTGATAAACCCTTGAGACATATGTATATGTGTTGATATGGTTTGAGAGCTGTGATGGCTAGTTGTAATGCCAATTTTGATATTATATGCATGGAAGTGAACTAGGGGGAGGAAAGACCTCCAAGGACCCTGAGTTTACTGAGATTGTTATCTCACTTCTGTTGGGGATTATGTTTTGCAGGTGATACTCAGGGAGCGGCTGATAGATCCCAGGGCAAGAGGCCCGAGTAGAGGGATATGATTCTGAGGGAACCTTAGGCATAGAGTTTGAGAGCATGTTGGCTCTACTTTTGTTTCATGCCTATTGTTTTGTACCCTAAGGGGGAATTGTATAGTTTTGAGATATACTTTGTATATTATGATAATTTACCATATATGATGTACAGTGGGTGTTGTTAATGACGTTTGATGACGTCATTTTGTTTATCGCTTCCGAATTGTTTATCTGTGATAATTGCTGCGCTTAATGACCATAAATCAATATTAATGAACCGGATGCATACGGGGCATTACAGTGTACAAAGAGAATTTTCACTTTTTGGTAGTACACATTTTTGATTAAATTTGTTTTGTTCTATTAACATAGTTGTAGAACTTATAACTCTTTTTGGGACTTTAAAAGAAAATTTTTCTTAGACATAACATGTTTTGAAAAGAATCAACATATAGTATTTTTCTTAACTTGCTTTTTGATATTAGATCCGACACAATAAAATTATTTTTTTGGATGCTTTGAAAATGAAAAACAAAGGAATGGTTTTCCAAATACCAAAGGAAGGCATGTGTTTTTACATGGAGTTGATAAGGAACATCTTTTCAAAACACTGATTTGATTTGAAACATGAAAACACCTTAAGCTTAAGTGAATGTGTGTATCCACAGAAATTGTATTGAGTGTCCTCACTAATATGTTCTATAGTGATTTTGCATAAATTTCTAATTGTCATGACATATGATGCATGAATATGATTTAGGCCTTCTTTCTTCTTGAACATTTTAAAGCCACTGGCCAAAAAGCTATCCCAATATATGATGATCTACCACTTTGTAGCTCTTTTGAGCCAAAACACTTATAATTTTGTTGGAACACTAACCTAGGTTAAGAATTTCCTACCTTACCTTAGGTTAGGAGATCAAAAGGGATTTTTTGTTGAAACTTCTATCATTTGGATGGCTAATGGGATGAAAAATACTTTGTTTTAAATGTGGCTATTCATGTGATTTAAAAAGCTATAGAAAAGAGAAAGAAAAAGAAAAAGGAAACAAATTGCTTGTGAAAAATGAAAATTGTACAAAGTGTTGCAAATTCTATAAGTTGGGTGATTTGAAGGTTGGTATAGGAAACATTGATAACTTGGTAGAAAAGGGAAGAAATAGGAAAAAATGATAGCTTATTTTGTCTTTGTTTGCTCTGCTCTCCTATTCTCAAGGTAAATTTGAATATCCAGAAAAATCAAGATTTCCTTCAATGTACTTTGATTTGATGGGGAATGGTCTGCAAAATTGATCTGACATATCAGTGTTGGAATTGAGAATAAACACTTACCTGTGAAAGAATTAAACACCTTTTGAGAGGTTTTCCTCTGTTTGAATCAATCAAGTGTTTTCTTTGATGTTCTTTAGAAATGAAATGTACATTTATCCTAATTTCATTTGGTTTGGTGAATTCCATCTTATGTTTTCAATTCTCATGGTTGATTATTTGAAAAATGTGTTCTGATTACTTTTGAAAGTTGATTCTTTACAAAGCATGTTCATATTAAAGTGTTGTCTTTTCAGTCTTCTTAACAAATTGCTTGAGGACAAGCTGTAACGACCCGTCTCGTCGCTACGATATCATAACTCTAAATGTGATTTTTTTTTGTTTTAAAATTTTAATAAAACTTCATTAATTTGATTATGAAAAATTAAGGTAAATTATTTTTTCCACGATAATACATTCATTAAAAAAACACACACACACACACACACACACACACACATATATATATATATATATAATTACATAAATATATATACAACATATACATATTATTCCTATGTTAGAACATAACTCAGTTTTTACAAATATATAGATTTGAGATTACATGTCTGATCAAGAGAAACAAAGAACCGACTAAAAACAAATACAACTCTCTCTTCATGGCAAATTCCAATGTGGTCACATTGGCTTGGCGGCTCCAACAGAAGAAATCTCTCTTCAATATCATCTATTGTTGATCATCTACTCCCACGAACAAAAGTTCGCGATCATCACAGGTATCAACCACACGATACAAAAATTGCAAGGGTGAGTTTATTATACCAAAACCAATAAGCACCAGATAACAATAATTAGAAAGAAGCAATAATAACAATCACAATCATTCTCAATAATAATTAAGTTCACCCATGCAACTAACTAGTCATTCACTTTTTCACAACTCAAATCAATCATGATTAGAATGATGTATGCACCTAACTTAATTCTCAAAATGCAATGTGGTACCATTCTCATGGAAATAGCCTCTCTCAGGAAAATGATGCAGTAGCTCGTCGAGGTCACCCTGTCGTGCACAGGTCGCTCCCCCCTCATGGTGATCAACCCTGAGTCTCAAGGGAGTTCCAAACAGAGTGATGCCCCCTAGAACCCCCGGTACTTACTGTCCATCATTCTATTTCCATCCATGCAAATATGAAGTATGAAACATGGGCACAATCAATGCACTGACCATGGATAGCTAGGGACCGGAATTTTAAACACTCCTGTTCTCTATTGGGATGCTTAAAATTCGTAAACCCTCCCTCGCAAGGTTATCCAGTCATGCACCCCCATGTACATACACAACATTAGCGATACACTGACCAAGGATAGATAGGGACCGGAATTTTAAACAACCCCTTTCTCTCTTAGGATGCTTAAAATTCGTAAACCCACCCTCGCAAGGTTATCCAACCGGTCAATGTACCCCACGTGGACATACACAACATACAACCATGGGTATCCATGGGTATCCATGTGTATCCACATCACACAATGACATTGCTCACATCAACATTATCTCTCATCAATGTCATTATTAACATCAATATCACATCATCTCAATTTCAATATCATACATATTAAACTTGTCTAATTTCAACATCAACAATCAATGACATCAATATCACCTCATCCATCCACAATCCATATTATCACGAGACTGGTATTTTAGGAAAATTCTAAATTAAAGAGGAGGACTACAATATAGAAATCACACTCTTATGCCCATTTAAAAATTTAATAAGAAAACATATTATAAAATTTTGGGCAGAGTCTCCTCTGTAATTAAGACTTTTTCCAAAAATCCAATCATTACCACGACAACATCATTCACAGTTTTATCCACCAACAAACAAATTCATCGCATCCCATTAGTTAAAAACACAGTGTTTCTATAAATAAATAAAAACCAGTACACAGTAGGGACATACAAATATCCTCATAGTTAGACTCCCTGACCTCCAACTATGGTATCAAAAGCTGTAAACAAATAACAAACTCCCCTTACCTATCTTTGTCCCTTTGTTAGCTTCTTGTAGCGTCATTTTGAGATCTCTCACGTTCACATGCTAATCTACACGTCGTTAAATTCCCATATTTTAGTATGTCAAACTAGACTTCTCAATCTTTCTAACAAGGTATCACATGCCTTATTTGGATTTCTAAAACTCTAGCTATAGCATTTTTAAAACTAGACTTCAAAGCTGCCAGCGAGTTCCAATTTCTACACTGACATCCCTTAGTGTTTTCGTGACTGCAACCATTACACAATTCATATTTATCTGAATTTTTTATATGTTATAGTTGACATCCAGATATTTAATTCCATATATCATACACCTAATTTGAGTAAGAAATGAGAGAGAAATAAAATTTTCAAAACGGATGGCAGAATCTGTTTGGTGTGGACAGTTTCGAACAGCTTTAGCTAAAATAATTTCTGGGCACGATTCACTACTTAGTTTGGTATCATATTTTAGGAAAACATAGTAGACATCCTAAGCTTTAAAATGAGTGGTCACACACCTCATTTGGTGAAGTACAGAGGAAAATATGGAAATTTCAAAACAGTCCAAAACTTCAGCCTAAAAACCATACGAATTTTAACAGCTATACTTACCAAAGCATTTGGCTGGAATGATTCAAGAGCTTGAGGAAGGAGCTGCAGTTTGAGTGAGAAGAGAAGAAGAGAGAATGAAACAAAAGTGAATAGAGGAAAAGAAGCAAGTGACCGTGAGTTAGGGAACAAGTTCACTTATAGGTGCAACTTTTGATTCCAAGAAGATATTTTTTTACTCTTGCATTAAATGCATTCTTACCAAGCAAAAAAAATCAAAGATTCCCTCATATGGTTGAAAGGGCACGTGGTATGCTGGCTGAAATGCTAGATTTTTGCTTTTTTTTTTATACATGGCTACACAATTGGATTAAGTGTACCAATTCTACGTACACATACACATGATTTTGCACTTCCATTTCAATTATTTTGTTCCAATTCTCACGTATAAGCATGCTTTGGTTTATGTTTTTGTTTCTTTTAATTTAAACCAAGTGTACTCCATGTAATTTTCAATTAAGTTGATAGCTAATAATGTCTCATTCATTTAAAATCTTAAGCCTTTACCCCAAATCCTACACAGTCAGAATTGGTTTCTCTTCATAAATTAACTAATCATAACTAAATATATTCTAAGCACTTCCAAACTTGTCACTTGGATCCATTTGCTTCTATCATATCCTTCTTGTACAACCATCATAGGTATTTCTCATGTGATAATTTTCCTCATCATAGCATCCCATAGTCTGAAATTATAGCTCATGATAGCTTTAGATATTCACAAAATTTTTCTTTATTTTTACTGTGAGGTTTATTTTTTTGTATTTATTATATTGAGTAGTAAAATTTAGAGAATTATCTTATGGCTTACTTAATCATAAATTTTTAGCCAGTCTAGGTACTCCTAGTTTTCTTGTGATATTTGTCTGTTACTAAGGGTATTTTGGTAATTTGCCATCCCAGGGGCACTTTTGATCAAGTTTTCACAAAATATCTATGGGTATATTTGTAATTTGTCACTTAATCCAAGGGTATTTTTGTAATTTTTACTTCAAAATATCTAACAAAAATATCTAAGGGCATTATTGTAATTTTCCTTCAATGGCATTATGGTAATTTTCACATCAAGAGAAAGGGTAATATGGTCATTTTCCTTCCAATATTTTTATAATTTCTCTTTTTGTTTCTAATTAACATTTCACGCAAACAATTCAAACATAAACCAAATAAACTTCACATAACCTAACATTCACATCAAGTAGTTGCACAAGGTTAATTCACACAACATTTCAACCATATATTTTCAGTTATTGAAATTTCAGGGCGTTACACAAGCAAGATTCTAGGTTGGAGGTAGTTGATAAGTGTCATATTTTAGTTAATTTTAGGATAATAATGCTGACACTTATCTTTTGATTTCAGTGAATTTGCTGATTAATTTGTCCTAATCATAGTTGTTTTATAGTTAGTACATATATAAATGTTGTTGTTTACATTTTGGAAGATTAGTCCACTCAATTTCGGTGTTTCTATGGGTATCAAGTGTACCTGTGGCATCCGAAACAACTAAAGACATGAAAAAGGGAAAATTGGTCAAAAAAAGCTTTTCTGAAAGTGAAATTCGCCCAAACTCGCCTAGGCTAATTTAGTTTCTTCAAGGCTAAGTGTTAACTCACCCAGGCGAGCAAAACAAGCACAAATCACTCGCCTGGGCGAATGGCTTCCTTCAGCATTAAGTTCTAACTCGCCCAGGCGAGTAAAACAAGCACAAATCACTCACCTGGGCGAATGGCTTCCTTCAGCATTAAGTTCTAACTCGCCCAGGCGAGTAAAACAAG
>QARZ01040437.1:38857-65730 GCA_013407115.1 Glycine latifolia
ACACCTTGATTCTATTTCCATCCATGCACATGAAGTATGAAACATGGGCATCATCAATGCATGACTCGGCTAGGAACAAATCCTTCCTCGTAAGGGTAACCCGTCATGCACCCCCATGTACATACATAACACACAAATGTGGGCTCACCGATGCACTGACCGTGGCTAGGAACAAATCCATTCTCACAAGGGTAACAATCGGTCATTGAACCCCACTGTACATACACAACCTACAACCATGGGTACCATCAATGTATGACCTAGCTAGGAACAAATCCTTCCTCGCAAGGGTAACCCATCATACACCCCTCATAGGTATCCACGTATATCCACACACAATGACATTGTTCACATCAACATTATCTCTCATCAATGTCACTATCAACCTCAACATCATATCATCTCAATATCATAATCATGCATATCAAAATTATCTCATTCAACATCATCAACCACATCAACATTATCTCATTTGAACATCATCAACATTATCTCATTTAAACATCATCAACTACATCAATGGCATCTCAATTTCAATATCATCAACGACTCACAAGCAATCACATTTCACATCTATACATAATACATATGTCTAAGATTCACATTCCCTAGGTCTTCAAACAACCCAAATTTCAAACATTTACAATTCATCATATCACAAGACTGATATTTTTAGGAAAAATCTAAATTAAAGAGGAGGACTACAATATATAAAACACACTCTTATGCCCATTTTAAAAATTTAATGAAGAATTAAATAGGAAGACATATTATAAAATTTTGGGCAGAGTCTCCTTTGTAATTAAGACTTTTCCCAAAAGTCCAATCATTACAACAACAATATTATTCATAGTTTATCCATCAACAAGGAAATTCATCGCATCCCATTAGTTAAAAACACAGTTTTTCTTGAAAATGAGCACACACAAGAACAAATATGCATCAATCATAAATACATAGCATCCCATTAGTTAAAAACATAGTTTTTCTTGAAAACCAGCACACAGCAGAGACAGACAGATATCCTCATAGTTGGACTCCCTGGCCCCCAACTAAGGTACCAAAACTATAACTAAATAATAAACTCCCCTTACCTAACCAGGAGTTCTCCCTATTACAGTCTAACGGTGTTGTTTTGTGATCCTTCAAATATGCGTGCTTGTCCAAACGCAGAGTTCTACATACCAAATTGAAGATAATTTAGTATAGATTTCCAAGGTAAGATCAATATTAACATTTGGGGTCAAATACCTAGTCAAATTTAAAAAGAGGCTAAAATGGTGTTTTGGGAGTCCACATCAAAAGACATCATTTTGAAATTTCGATCACACCAATGTGACGAGGCTTAACAAGGATCACAGAAATGACATTAATTTCATAAAAAAGGAAACTTTTACAACATCTCATTTTTAAAGAGTTTTCAAAGGATGTGTAAAACTCCCAACAACGATACCCAAAACACAAGAGATACTAAGAGAAGCTTAAACTAGCTAGAAGAAGACAAATAAAACTAAGATTACCTCAAGGAAACCAAGAAAGGAGAATTGGAGGCTCCATTCTCTACCGAAACTTCAAGAAGAGTTTCACAGATTTTGCTCCGATTAAAGAGTTCCTCTCCGTGCGATGGTCTCATGGCAAGCAACGGCTGCCCGTGGTGGTCACCGGTGACCTTGGGTGGTGGAGGAGGGTGGTGGGAAGCTTGGGTGCTGGTTGAAGGAGGAAGAAGACCAATTTTCGTGGTTTGGATTCTGCTGTACGTATTTAACACCGCCTTGACTAGCCCAGGCTGTAACGACCCCGTATGCATCTGGTTCATTAACATTATATTATAGTTTTAAGCGCATTAATACTTAACATAAATAAGAAAACACAGAAGCATAAAATAATAAGACTTCATCATACGTCATGCAATATAATCTAACATTATGTATAGAATTTGATACACATCCCGGCACCCGGGTTCTGTTTCAAGAGGTACATAAAACAAAACAAACCCATACCAGGTTACAAAACACAACAAAACTGAGTCAAGAAACACGCTAAAGGACCGCCTTCCAAAATTCGCTTCCTTGAACCCGGCCTCGTACTCTTGTCCGAGATGCTCAATTAGTAGCCAACTCGGCCTCGACCTACCCGGCCTGTCAATTGAGATCCACTGAACAACCCCTACTCGGGCCTCTTACCCCGGACCCCGTCCTCCGCTCTTTGGCTATCACCTGCAATAAAATATAATCCCTAACCGGGCTGAGATACAATCTCAGTAAACTCAGGGTTCTTGGAGACCCACCTCTCCCTGGTTCACTTCCACACTACATAGCATTTAAATAGGCATTACAATTAACATAGCCAACCCGGCCTTTTAATAAAAACATAGCCATCCCAGCTTTCATAAAATCACATGTATATAATCACACCCACATGTCATTCCAGCATAGATATACAAGTTCACCAGTGCACATCTCATGCACAAATGTATATCTTGATATACAAGTTCACCAGCGCACATCTCATGCACAAATGTATATCAATCGTGCACATCTCATGCACCCGTGCACATCTCATGCACTCGGACATATATGAATTATCGAGAAGCTCATCTCGGATGAGTCTTACACTCTCATATATGGTCCGCTTCCCTGGCAAGAGGACTTCCTCAATCACAATACTGGAAGAAAAGGGCCTTGAAGCCCGAAGGCATGTGAGAAGAAAAACAAAAATTTTTCCAAGCGAAAACACACATACCACACAAGAATTATTCTTTAAGACATAGATGTTACCTTGTTTTTATTCAAAACTTGATGATCAAGGATAGGCTTGAAGATACAAGCCCTCTAATGTTGATCCACACCACTTCTTGTCAAGACTCAAGAACACTTCTTGAAGGCCACCAACAAACACCAAAGGAGGCAAGCTAGGCGCACCAATGGAGAGGAAGAAGGTTAGGTTTTAGAGTGTTTTTACTTATCTAAGAGACTCACCAATAGATGATATTGGTGGCTGAATTTTCAGCCAAAATTCACACAAAGGGGCACGTGAAAATAGAGGAAAAGTAGATTAGGGTTTTCCTCTCAAATTATTAGAGAACTATGATCACAATAACACACTTTATAGAAGAGTTTCAGTCAGATTTTTAACCAAAAAATCTGATCATGAAGCATCCCACATGTGAAGATAAGATAGAGTTGTTGCATTTCAAAATTTCCAACAACCTCCTACCTTATGTAACATCCTAAAAATTTTATTAAACACTTGTGGAAATGTGATGATGTTTGGATACAAGTATATTTGAAGAGAAATGACTAAATCACTCTTTCCATAAAGTAGAAATTACTAGAATACCCTTAGGATGAAAATTACAAAAAAATACCCTTGTATATTTTTGAAAAATGACCAAAATGCCCCTAGGAAGCATGACAAAATTACCAATATGCCCCTAGGCCAAAAATGATCAAATAACTTTAAAAATTTTGTAGAAACCTAATGGAATTATAGAATACACTTAGCTAACTAAGTATCAAAATATTTTGAGACACAAAACTTTAGAATAAAATTTCTAGGAATTTTTCAAGATAACAACTTTGAGACTTTATTTAAGAAAATTCAAGCATAAGAAAAACATGGAAAGATGATACATATAATCTAAGGAATTTTCTCTTAATTATAGAATGTATAAACCAATTTAATAAAATGGTTTAGTAATTTTGATGGTCAGAAGAAATCAAAAGTAAGATAAAGATATAGTCTAGAATGAAATGTTTATGTATTTCCCTGTATAAGACTGCTTGGAATTAATTTAAACTATTATTGGGATCAATTCTTAGGAACATTTAGAATTCCAATATTCAAAATTTTCTTTAGATAAAATAATTCAAATTAAATTGGATTTCTTTTTAAAGAAAAATACCATATTGAAACTAGATTTTTATTCATCATCAAAAATGACCACATGTGGCATAAAAGGAAGAAAAATTGGTATTCCTTCCCTTTAGATTGGTCCTTCATGTGAGAAAACATGTAGAAGAGGCCAGAAACTTCATGATAAGCCACTTGGAAAGCAAGCCACATGATAGAAACAAGTGGCATGACACTTGTATGGCTTGGTTGCAAGATAACATAAAAATCAAGCCAAGATTTCTCTATACTCTTCCATCTTGCACGTGGACAGTTATAAACATTATCTCCACAATCCCAACGGTCACAAGTTACATATGTGAGATAGTAGTGTAACTTTAAAATTTTAAAGAGATCCAACGGTTAACAAATCCAGAATTAGAATTTTACTAAAACAGGTTTGGGATAAACTCAAGAATGAGCTACTTCACGAAAATGCAAGAAAAATGGAGAAACTTCATGATTTTGGACACTTGGAAGCAAAGGAGAAGAAGCTCTAAGATCATGCCAAGTGGTAGGACACTTGGAAGAAAGAAAGGAATAAGCCTTAAGATTATAACAAGTGTAGGGACACTTGTAAAGGAATAATGATGACTTATGAGATTTTTCTCTAAGTAATCATTTCTTCAACACTATATAAAGGGAGGAGGAGGAACCTAAGTGCAAACCATTCCAAGCCATCCCTCCTAGCTCATTCACGTGACCAATCTCTCCCTAAACCATCTTCATTTCATTTCCTCTTTCTCTATTAAAGCTTGAATCAAGTAAGAATAAACAAACCCATCACCTTAAAGAAATTTCGTGAAAAACCTAGCAACCTTAGGAAGAACTTTTGACAAGCTTAGTGAAAGGATATCAAGGCTTCATCTCTTAGAGGATTCTTCCAAGGAAGGAAGGAAGGAAGGAAGCCATTTATCCATTCAATTTCAAGAATCAAACTCACTTGAGGTAGGTTAAACTTAAATCTCTAGTTAATCAATGGTTTGGATTAATTTGCATGATTTAGTAGGATGATTTATGGTTAACATTTAGGCTTGAAATTTCGTGATATTGAAGGTTGTTTTTTTTTGATGAGAATATGTTGATTTAAACCATAAGATAGGTGTTGATTTTATACGCATAAAGATTAGTGATGTATGGAAGCCCAATTGATGATCTTTTAAAGGTGATTTTGATGATATTTTGGGCTGTCTGTTGTCATTTTTATGGAAATGTTTTGATTTAAATTTTAGAAGTAGAGGATGAATGGTATGTAGTTAAATGGTTTAAATACTTGAATGATTCAATCTTGAGGATTAATTAGTAAAGATGGTATGTGAAAGGAGAATCAAGATGCATACTAGGTTTGAATCTTTTCTTGTAAAGTTTTAAAGGAATATATATTATTTATATTGAGGATTATTAGTTAGATTACTAACATAATTTTTCTATAATTAAAAACTATTCTCCGGTTATGTATAAAAATTGGTAACAATGTTACTTGATTAAGAAGCATTCTGATGGATACCCAGTATAAGAATAGGTTTTGATTTCAATATTTACAGACAAACCTTTGTAAGGATGTTGTAATGAATCCAAAAATGGATTTTTTTGGAAAAATAATAGTCCATAGGTAATTGCAACCCATGAGAAAATACCTTACTCATGACTTAAAATTAGTAATTATGAGGATTTCATTGATAATTTGAAGATATTATCTATGTAACTTTCACTTTGAGGATACTAGGTTCAGAAATTTGTTTTGGAAATAGAGATGGAGGAAGATTGTTGAAAGATTATCACAAGGAGATCAATCTAGTGATGGAAAATCTAAGTGGAAAATTTTGGAGGATATCTACATTGATAAATTAGGGAATGAATCTGTTAAAACAATTTGAGGATCTTAGTTTGAAATGTAAGCATCAGATCCTTTTGGATTAAGACGAATTTCGAGGACGAAATTTTTTGAAGGAGGGGAGAATTGTAACACCCCAAAATTTTGGAAGCATAGTCAACTACCAGGATAAAATGTTGATCAGAGGCAGTATAAAGATTTGAGAGAAATGACGCAAATACCCCTGGATATTTTGGTAAATGACCAAAATACCCCTAGGTAATTTAGCCAGATATTTTTTTAAAAAAAAGGAAATCTTATAAATACCCTTGGATGTTTTGAAAACGACCAAGAATACCTCCAGGGTAACAATTTCAGAGATATCTTGAACATTTTTAGAAATGACGATTTTACCCTTAGGGTGAAGAGTAAAATTACCAAAATGCCCCTAGGTCAAAACTGACCAAGATGACTTTAGAAATTTGTGGGAACCTGAGTATAGAATAAAATACTCTTTGATAACAAATTATCAGCAAGGTTGGAGGCGGAGAACCCTAAAATAGAATTTCTACGAATTTTGGAAAATAGGTTGAAAAGAGCTTAATCTAGACTATCTTGAGTATCAGAAAATTATAGGAAAATGATGGATGTAATTTATGAAGTTTTTCTTAATTATGGGAGGAATAGGTTGCCTAAATAAGTTAGTTTAGTAATTTTAATAATTCAAGACAAATTGGACCAATAAGAACTTAGAAAATTGCTATTACATGGAATAAAAGGAAAATCTGTGGAATAGGTTATCTGAGATCAAGCCTTGGCTGTATGATACAATATCAAGGGAGGAAAGCTTTAGGAACATTCAGGAATGGACACATGGATGTTTAAGAGGCTTGGAAATTTTCCATTGGTACACTTGTAGGGTGAAAATTTAATTTTAAGTAGATTTTTATTTTGTTTCCTTGGGCAGAAAACGTAGACATTTATAGACTTTATTTCAAAGATCCCAACGGTCAAAAACTAGATATGTAAGTTAGGAGTATACCATTAAAATTTTAAGAAGATCCAACGGTTAACAAGTTCAGAATGAATATTTTGTAATACGGGATTTGGGCAGAAATTTTATGACTAAGCTACCCACGGATTTGAATGAAACTAAAAGAAATGCACCAAGACCAAGCAATTTCACGTGCAAATATTAGAAGGAGGTGGAATGGTGTGGAACTCTCATGAACAAGGACACTTGTAGGGTGAGAAAGTGTTAGCCAATAAGAGAAAACCAACCAAAAAGCTAGGTAATCATAAGCCTTGAAGATTTTTGTAGAAAAGCCAAATAACCTAGCCTATAAAAGGAGATGGAAAACTGAAATTTTGGGCTGTCCTAAGAGAGTGAACCGTGCAAAAATCCTACTCCATGTTATTCCATTGTTTTCAAAATTCCTTTCAAAAAGAACTAAAGAAAAACTAAGACCCATTACTCTAAAAATTCCACGAGAAGAAGCACTAGGAAGAAGGCTGTCCAAGAGCTTAAAGAAGGCTGTCCAAAAGCTTAGGAAAACAAGGTATGGGGAAGTTTATGATAAGCTAAGTTTGAATATGAATTATGATTTGATTCTTATGTGGTTTCATGAAGAACTAAGCTTTGTAGACTAAGTGTTTGATGAAATGCCTAAAAAACTAAAGATTGCTATATGAAAAGTTATTTGATGAAGTGACTTGATTCTAGTTAATGATTGATTGGTTGAATTAATAACTTGAAACTAAGAAGGTTAAGTGACCTAAATTTACATGTGTTATGATTATTTTTGAAGAAGAAAGATTGTTTAGAATTATAATGAAACATTTTACTAAAGTTAAGATGTTTTATATTTTCTAGAGTATAGATGCTTTAATAAAAGTGTTTTATAAATCTTTGAGCCATCTATTTTATACTAGAATCATATTAAACCATATGAAGATTTATGCTTAGGTAACTATCCACTTAAATACTAGCATTATATTTAAGAAGAATGAAAGTTTAAGACTTAATGAATTTTAATGGAATATTTTGTTATCCTTGGTATGTTGGCCGAAATTTATAGGTGATTTCTTGGACTTGTAGATTTGTTTTATTTCTCTCATTTAAGTTAGAATCATGATTATTGTAAAAAATAATGAAGAAGACATAGCTTTCTTTATATGTTTTAGTGAAAATCAAGTTTTTACAATATGAAAAATAAAAGGTTTCAAAGAAATAAATCTAATTTATATCATGGTGATCGTATGTTTTTGTAATGTTTTGTGATGATGGAATGATAGATGTGTTGTGTAATATGCCTATTTTATATGATGATTGTATATGTTATTGAATAAACCTATTCATTGTGTCTTGGAATATGTTGATCTTTGATGAATATAAGACACAAAATGAAGAATAATATTGATGATGATATATGATTTATCTTGAAGACTTTGTGAAGATTGGACCATGGCTATATGCTTAAGTGTTGTATAAAGCTTCATGTGATGATTAAAAGAAGCTTACGTGTTGTTTAGTAAGCATATACCATGAGTTGTTAAAGATGTTGAATTTTGAAGTATATAAGATGCAAGATGATAAAAAAAGAAAGATATGTCATACATGCATTTTCATATGCACATGCCTGGCGGGGGCTAGACCGTGTTGTTGTTGTTGTTGTTGTTGTTGTTGTTGTTGTTGTCAGATAGCTAAACTGAGTCCACGCGTTCAAAGGTGTTATGAACTTGGGGGTAGTTGAGACAGGGAGGACCACACCACCATGATGATCACATAGGTGGAGGTGACTATCCTACGCGCCCCTGGGCTACCCCGACTGGTTGGATAAGTTTATTTGTGCCACCAGAGTGGGTGAGGCTATCTTGACTGTGGCCACTGATAAAAGAGATAACCTGAGATCTCAGGCATGCATCATATAAAGAAGATAAGCATGCATTACATACATCCCATGTTGATTATGTGGAATAATTATTCATTGATGCATATGTGGTATGTTGAATATTTGATCTGTGTGCTGGGAATAAATCTGTGAATGAAATAAGTTTGTTATATTTATTCAAACTATGTTTATCATAAACTTACCCTATTTTGTGTCTGTGGTTGACACCTGTGATGACCCCAAATTCATTTGGGCGAGCAGAAAAGCAGGAAAGTCTAGAAGAATTATAAAGGAAAGATGATGAAGATATGTTGATGATTTGTAATAAGTTAAATTCTTTGTATTTCATGATGGCTTGTACTTGGACTGTATTGATGGACTGTGCGATATTCTGGACTGTTTTGATGAATTGTAATTGTATGAAGCGTAGTGAGAAAGAATTCGCTTATTTGAAGCAATAAGAAAAAGAAATTTTCATGAAATTTATAACTAAACTCATTTTAATACATAAAGGATATGAGATTTTATCTAAAATCAATCAACCACGAGAGAGAGTAAAGAGAGGCGTTACAATATGTGGAGGCCATTTGCCCTGGGATAGTTCATCTCATGCATTCATATAGTTGCATATTACTTGTGGATGTGTTTGATTATTTGAAAGATTTTACTAACCTAATAATAGGATCGGGATTTAGTTTTGCCTACTGAGAAATTTATTTCTCACCCTATTTGTTTCCTGTTTTTTTTAGATGACAATGATGGACAGGTTCCATGAGGCCTTGGAGTAGTGAAGATATATAAAAGAAGTTATGAATTACGCTAGATTTTTGAGAAAAATAGTGTACTTGTATTATATGAACTTTTGTATCAGAGACATTGGCTATGTATATGAGTAACAAATCTATTGCAAATTTTACGTTTTAAAAATTTTACTATTATACGTTCCTTAGAAATTTAACCTTAAGTAACAATAAAAATAAGTAAATATTTAGGTCGTTACACCTTATCTTCCTAAGACCAAGTCAATTACTTGGGATTTAATTTTGCCAAAAGATAATCATATATCAGCCTGTATAAGCCCATAATCAGTCCTCAAAATTCTTCCTAAAATCTAGGACATGATCATGATAAGATTCTAGTTGAATTCAAATTCAAATCTAGCTCTTATCTTCCCTTTTTGATATGAAACTAACTACTATAGTTAATTCATATTTAAATTCAAATATTTAAATTTAAATATTTAAATTCAAAATTTAAATTATCAAATTTAAATATTAGATAATTAATTTAAGTATTTAAATTAATTAATAATGTCTTGGACTATCCAAGCCCATTAACTTCATTCATGCGCCCCTCTCTCTTTAAGATAAGTATCCAAACTCTTTCTTGGGCCAACAATCATTATTAGGCCCAAAACCTTTAATGCTATAATGTCATGACAATAAAGTGTTAGTGTGTGACCCATTAGGCCCAACATAGTTACTAACATAAATGAGTTTGGGCCCAACAAGGCCACTACTTATTTAATGACAACACAGAGCACTAACAATGCTTTGTTGCCCCAGAACTAGTTAGGTAAATGACAAGATCATCCTATTAAATCTATTTGGTTTCCGTATGTATTTCCTTTCGTCTCGGTTACCTTCCCATAAAACCTAGGGTAAGGAAACGTATCAGCCTTTGCGGTCTAGGGTAAGCTTTAATACGAAATAGGGAGTCTCCAATTTTACTGACTCTAAAGGCAAATCATCTCATGATTTCTTTTACTATGCATAGATTCCCAAGTCCCGTAAATTTCATCCCGATTTCTCCGGTTTACATATAACCTAATCTCTCACAGAGATTTGACAAATTCCTTCAGCTAGTCACCCTAGACTCGTGTTCTTTCAAGACATGCCCAAAGGTATACCTATGTGTCTCCATGTTTTAGGCAGACGAGGTATACAATCAAAGCATGTCTTCTAGAACATAGTCTAGGTGAAAACTTCTGGTCTAAGGAAAGACACACCCAAATAATAAGAGACTACTCTAATGATACTAAGTGAGATTTCCTCATAGAGTCTCTTTGTGGGTCCGTTCAGTGCGAGCTATACCCTTATAGGTCCACCAATGACTTTAGCTAAGACATCTCCATGTCTGTAGCTCATGAGGTCTTTACCTTGTATCTGCATACAAGTAGTTAAGTTGTGCTAGTCTTACCAGAAATCACTGATACCCATTCTCAGTGTCTCTAGACTAGGAACTTAAAATTTAGGAGTAGACATCTGGTATCCTTGAATCCTCATGATCGTGATCCTATCACTGATACTCAAGAGATACCTATTCTATTCCAAGGGTTTTATCCAGTTACTCATATATATTAATAATAATATCGAGACAGAATATGAAACAAGATAAAAAGCGCTTATAATTTATGACAATATGAAAAGTACATGTACGTCCTAATCTAATGAAAAGATTGTCTCTAGGACATCCATATACTAACAAATACAAACATCACAATGCAAATCATTTACATGTATGTTTCAATCAAAAAGCAATAACACACAATTTAAATACATGCATTGCATCATACAATAACCATAACTCCCCAGGAGTATGGTGGAACACAATCAAGAGAGCTAACTCCCAAGAACAGAGAGCTTACCTTCTGATCACCTCACCGGCTCTCTCAGCCTCGTGTTCCAAACCACCGATATCTTCTTTATCAAGCCCTACACTAGGCAAGAAAGATATCAAAAACGGTTCTCTACCATTTCATTAAAAGAACCCAGTTCTTTTCCAGATCTCATACAAAACCTTCAATGTTGACTTGCAAACCCCCAAAATATCTGGGCATAACAAATACCCAAAAATCCAGAAAAGTTGGCTTTCAAGGTTGAACCTTCATTACATCAACCTCCTAAGCATATTTTCTAAAGAAATACACCCAAAACCAACCCTAACTCATATGGGTCATTTTTCCTTTCAAGTCCAACTCAAAAGATACGGTAAAACTCACATATCTTACCTTAAAATAGCAAGGAAGGCTTAGAAGATAGCTTCTTCAAGCTTGGATGTCTTGAACGTGCCTTCTATCTCTTAAAGGTTGAAACTTTGCACTTTCTTTGGAGAAATGATCTCCTCGCCTAGTGGTTTTCACAACTAACAAAGGGTGGAAACTAGTTTATAAAATGGTGTTGGATATAGGGGGAGCATCTTGAAGCTTGAAGCTTAGGACTTGAAGAATTGTTTTGAGCTTTTTCACATGCCTTGGAAGAATGTAAATCCAATAAAGTGTTTAGATAAGTCAATCTGTTGATCCTTGCATTGCATGCATTTAATCGTTCATGTGCCTAAATGTTTTCATAAAGAATTGAAGCAACTTTTGATAAAAGAACCAAAGAAGCAATGTTTTTGGAAAAATACAAATACCACTAGTTTAATCGATTACACAGCAATATAATCAATTATTTGCTTCGTTTTCAAATCTGGAAAAGCCTTGAAGAACAATTTAATCGATTACCATTGATTGTAATCGATTACATAGTGTTAAAAGAAAATCATGCTTCACTATTTTAATCGATTACCATTTATTGTAATCAATTTCATAAGGTTCTTAGAAAAGCTTGTTGCACTGCTTTAATCGATTACCATTTCTTGTAATCGATTACACAAGGCTTTTCAGAAATGTTATGTTACTGGTTTAATCGATTACAATTCGTATTAATTGATTAAAATGGCAATTTAATCAATTACATAAGGCATTTTAATCGATTATTAGGAGCGTTTAATCAATTATAGTTAGTTATAAAGTTTTGTTATAAATAGAAGTGAGGCTTGTCTTGTTTTAAATAGTGAGATATTCGAATTTCTGATTACACACAAGCCTTCACAAAGATTGAAAGTATTTTTTCTGAGTATACAAACCTCTTGTCCCTCTCTTTAATCTTCATGGTTTTTTGAATGATTTCTTGGGCAAGAGTTTCAAAAGAAGAATAGGAGAGCATGTTCTAATTGGTAAACCACATGCATTCACATTCATTGGATCATCAGGTTGTTTCTCTCCATTCTTGTTGGGTGTAAATTGTTTTCTGCTATAAGTTGGTTAATTGGTGCTATTGTAAATTTGTTCTTGAGGCTTGTACTAGAGTAGTGTTCTCCAGGGAAGAACAGAGTAGTGTTCTCTGGTTCTTGTTGATACGGTGTCTAATAGTATTTTAGATTTCCTTCTTTATCTAGGGTTGATAAAGAGTGAATGTAATAAAGCTTGTAAGAACTGAAATTTATAATAGTGGAACTCTAATCTAGTGTTGATTAGAAGAAACTGGATGTAGCTTCTCTTGAGAAGTGAACCAGTATAAATTTTTGTGTTGATTCTCTGTTCTTTAATCTCTATTGGCTATCTTGTTCATTGGTTCTTGGTATTCTTATCATTACTCAACAAGTGGTGTTTTGAGCCATTGATTTTATAATATGTCGCATGGAATTGGAAAGAAAGAATGACCTGGGAATTTCTGATTGAGGAGGGTTTCCCACACAAACCTACCTTAGCCTCGTTAATATGGACCAGTGGTTTTCTTGGCATTTATGTGAGCTGAGTGAATTGATTAAATAAAATCTTTCTTGGTTTTAAAAGTGATTAAGATCCTTACCCTGATTTTGAAAGAAATTTTAAAAGATCAAGTTTTAACAAATTCACCCCCCCTCTTGGTTATTATGGGTATTCCTTTGTTTTCAAATGGTTCTCTTTAATCCTTACGTTGGATGTGAAGATATTTAGGTAAGGGAATGGTTATTTAAGAAGCTTTTCTCACTTTAACAATGGAGGAAATATGGAATAAGAGAGAGAAAGTGTTTTAGCAAAGGCGGTGAAATTAAATTTTCTATTGAAATATCTCACTCATGCATATCTTAAATATAATGAAAATTGACACGCGTCATATCATAATATGAGGATCTTTCCGCGTTAAAACAACCAGCAAAGAGTCAACATGTGTCACTTGTGTAAAGTGAAAATGTAGAGATATTTGACTGTCGGGTTGGGTCTACTGTTTTGGCAAGTCAATTTATTATACCTCATATACAGGTTACTTGTGACTACCCGAGTTCTCTAAACCCTACTGACTCTGCCGAGTTCTCTTCGTATAACTAACGCTACCGGGTTGGATATATATATATATATTGAGTGCAACTTCACTGCCATACCCCGGGTTCCTGAGCACTCATTCCACCCATAAGGCTAAGTCCAGGTTAAACAGCAAGTGTAACGCCTCCTTTTACTCTTTCATGTTCGATTGATTTTAGATAAAATCTCGTTTCCTCTTTGTAGTAGAATTATCTTAGTTATAAATTTCATGGAAAATTCTTTTCGTTTTGCTTGCAAGTTCTCCTAGTCATCCCTATCATAAACGAATTCTCTCTCTCCACGATTTTTACAATTCATTTGTAACATAAACGATACTCCCTCTTCACGGTTTATTTATAATAAGAATAAAGCACAGTCCAGCAATACAGTCCACTAGTATAGTTCCTTATACAGTCCCAAATACATGCCAACATAAAATACAACCAATTTAAATCTAGTACAACTCATCAATACATCTTCATCATCTTCTCTTCATAGTCATCCACTGCTTTACTGTTTCTCTGCTCGCCCAAATAGATTGGGGTCATCACAGGTATCAACCACAGACACAAAACATAGGGTAAGTTTATGACAAACACAGTTTGAATAAAACATACATAAAAGAATATATACACACATAGTTATAATGATATTTATAAATTAACAAACACGCATGATTTACCCACAGATTAAATCACTTCATCTATGCAACACACAGATTAAATCATATCATCCATATACAAATATACATCATACTCATCAACAGATACTCCCTCCTCATACTCATCATGTGATGCATGTAATGCATGCTCATCTTCTTTATATGATGCATGATTGTCTCAACATCTCATCATCAAATGGCCATAGTCAAGATAGCCCCACCCTCTCTCAGTGGAACGAACTTATCCATTAAGTCAGGGTAGCCCAGTGGCGCGTAGGAATGTCACCTCCACCTATGTGATCATCATGGTCGTGTGGTCCTCACTATCTCAACTATCCCCTAGCTCAGACTCCTCTGAACGCATGGACTCAGTTTAGCTATCTGACAAACAACTTCACGGCTTAACCCCCGCAGGGCATATGCATATGAAAATGCATGAATGATTCACTTTTATCACATCTTTTCTCATTAATATTATTCTTCTTTTATGTCTCATGCACCTCAAAGCTCAACATCTTTGAAAACTCATGGCATATGCTTTTAAAACAATACGTAAAGCTTCTTTCAACCATCACATAAAGCTTTACGCAACAATCTAAGCATACAGCCATAGTTCCACTCCATAAATTCTTCAAAAATAAGTCATAAAACTCAACCACTTATTTAATCACAAAGTTTCAACAAAACTCTTGGAATCTATAAATAATCACAACACACTTAACAACACAAGGATTCCAACACTTCATCATCAACATAATATACATCTTGACTCATTTCTCATCATCAAAATCATAAAACCACTTAAAATTCATGTAAATTCATAAGACACTAAGCAACATGTTAACTTTATCAAAGTATATAGAATTACTCAACAACACTTAAGCTTTGTGTATTTCAACTTCACAACACATGGAATAATACATAACCTTTTCTTTAAGCATTCAATAATTCAAATCCAACAATAAAGATTCAAACCAACAACTCTTAAACATATTTCATTCATTGTAACCAATTATCAAACCCATAGTGTGCAAGCTTGGATTCATAGAATACTTTAAAGAAAGCTACATAAACATTAATCTGTATAAGGTTCTACATAATTCTAATAATAAATAAACATGTTCAACACTTTTATTAACCCTTATAAACATGAACCACTTATAAACTTTAGTAAAAACATAAGATACTTTGATTTGAGTAAAATATTCCATTAGACAATTGCTTTCTTTTATGATAGCCATATTACCTATAATCTTAAGTACCTTACATTTATTCATTAAGTTAAGTTCTAATTATTTATATAACAATCATTCCTTAACCTAAAATCAAGTTACTTAGTCTAATAATCATTCATGTAAGTATCTTAGTTCTTTGAGGTAATTCATCAAACACCTAGTATACAAGGCTTACTTTCTTATGAAACCAACTAGAACTCTTAACATAATTCACATTCAAACTAGGGTTATCATAAACTTCCCCATACCTTGCTTTCCTTAAGCTTTTGGACAGCCTTCCTCCTTAATTCTTCACGTGGACTTCCAAGGCATAAGCTTTTATTTTTTGTTCTAGGTGAATGATAGAATTAGAAAGGAATGAAATAGGAGTATTTTGGAAGTGGATGTGCACGTTTCTTTCCCTTTAGGACAGCCCAAATTTCGGTCCCTACATCTTTTATATAAGGTGGTAAATCTTGATTTTTACTACAAATATCATCCAAGGTCATGATGACTAGCTTTCCTTGTGGTTCCACCTTATTGGCTAGTTAATTTGCACCGTCCAAGTGGCTTGTGTCTTGATTCTTCTATACTACTCTTCTCGTTCTCCCTTGTACGTGGAACTTCATTTCTTGGAGAGCACTCCTTGCTTGTTCACGTGGAATAGCTTGCTTATGCTACAAAATCTTCCTAAGTCATCATAACTTACTTTCCACTAGGTTTCACCTCATTGGCTAGGCATTTTGCACCCTCCAAGTGTCCTAGTTCTTGAGTTTTCTACATTCTTTTCCATTTGCACGTGGAGTTCAAGACTTGTAGGTCAAGTCTTCAATTGCTTTCTTATGTGGATTGCTAGCTTAGTCACAAAATCTCTTCCAAAGCCCGTTTTATTAAAATACTCATTCTGGATTTGTTAACCGTTGGATCTCTTTAAAATTTTAGAGGCATACTCCTATCTCTCATATATAACTTTTGACCGTTGAGATTTTTGAAATAATGCCTAGAACTATCCACGCGTTCAAGGAAAACAAGAGGAAGTTTACTTCAAAAAAATCTTCTTAGTTCATTATTATCTTACTTTACAAATGTACCAATGGAAATGGCTAGTCTCCTTAACTCTCCATGTGTTCATTCTTGAATGTTCCTAAAGCTTTTCTCCATTGATCTTGCATCATACGGTCAAGGCTTTATTTAGAAATCCAAATAAATCCAATTTTCCTTTATTACCTATAATAGCTATATTCTAATTTCTTATTGGTCCATTTTGCCTTGAATGATTAAAATTACTAAACTAACTCATTTAGGAACCCTATTCCTCTCATAATTAAGAGAAACTCCATAGATTGTATCTATTATTTTCCTGGGGTTTTCTTGATACCTGAGGTAGTCTATATTAAACTCTTTTCAATTTATCTTCCAAGATTCCTAGAAATTCTAGTTCAGGGTTCTCTGCCATCAACCTTGCTCATCATTTGTTATCTAAAAGTATTTTATCCAATATTCAGGTTCCCATAAATTTATAAAGTCATCTTGGTCATTTTTTAACCTAAAGGGTATTTTGGTAATTTTGCCACTCACCCTAGGGGTAAAATCGTCATTTTCAAAGATGTTCAGGGCATCCCTAAAATTGTTACCCTAAGGGTATTCTAGTTATTTCCAAAGTATTCAAGGGTATTTATAAAATATCCTCCTTAAGATATTTTGCTAAAATACCTAGGGGTAATTTGGTCATTTTTCGAAATGTCCAGGGGTATTTTCGTCATTTCCCCCAAATCTTTTGTGCTGCCTCTCATTAACATTTTACCCTAGTAATTGACTGTAATTCCCAAAATTTTGGGGTGTTACAGCAAGTACTGACTGTTTTAACCGATTACGAATGCTTATGTAATATAGTACTATAGTACGTCCAAGGTTCCTCCCTCCCCCGACTTCATCCGACGTATTCTGATCTCTTCCGAATTCCTACCTTGGTACTTCACTAGTCCAAGGTTCCTCCGAACCACTTTCGGGATCACTAACCCGGCAACTCTATCAAAAGGGGTCGCGAGCTCTTCAAGTTTCTCTACCCGGTAGCTCTTACAAGTCAACAACATACGAGCTCTTCTGAGCTCAACCGAGATCACTACCCGGTTGCTCATCCGAGATCGCAGCTCGGTATCACATCTGAGATCACTTACTTGGACCCACAAAGAAAAGGAAGACACGAGCTCTACCGAGATCACACCCTGATCTTTCAAGGAAAAGGAATATACGAGCTTAGCCAAGATCACTACCCAATCGCTTTTTCCTTCTTTGTCCGAGTTCCTTTTTATACATCAGCACTTTTCCCCTAAAGTGCTATGTATATACACCACTTACGTGGTGATAACCCAATTATGCACTAACCTGGTCTTCCTATCAGTACTAACATATATCATGATCCCGGATTTGAAAAAGTGCTATCGACACCCCCTTCATATCCGAGTTCCATCATACACCCCCCTTTTAGGTGACAACTCAGTCACACGAACCCGGTTTAGAAGAGATGTTATCTACACCCCCTCTTATCCGAGTTCCAAAACACACCCCCTTATGTGACAACTCGATCACATGAACCCGGTTTTGAAGAGATGCTATCTACACCCCCTTCTTATCCGAGTTCCAACATACACCCCCTTATGTGACAACCCGGATTATCACAGGGTCATTATACAGGCGAGCAAAAATACCTGCAAAATTCGCCTGGGCAAGTTGACCCAATTTTAAAATTTCTGCTTCGGTGAAAAATTAATTTCTCACGCTCCAGAAGTTATTTTGACAATCCCAATGGTCAAAAGTTACATATTAGGGTTGGAAACCTATATTTAAAATTTAAAGGCAATCCAACGGTTAACCAATATAGAATGATGATTTTACTAAAACAGGTTTTTGGGTCAACTCGAAATTACACAATTTCAACCCAACTCAAACAACTCCACATAACTTGACATTTACACCAAGCAATTGTGCATGGATAATTCAGATAATATTTCAATTAATCTTAATTAATAAATTAATCAAATTATACAAGGAATATATCACACATATATTTTAAGTTATCAAAATTTCAAGGTGTTACAATCTTATATTAATATAATCATCAACATAATCTCATTTCAATATCATCAACATCACAAGCAATCGCATTCCACACACTCACACACACACACACACACACACACACACATATATATATATATATATATATATATATATATATACATATAACACATGTTTGAGATTCACATTCTCCAGGTTTTCAGACAATACAAATCTTACACATTTAGAATCCATAATACCACAAGACTGATATTTTAGGAAAATTCTAAATTAAAGAGGAGAACTATAATATACAAACAAACTCATGCCCATTTAAAATTAAATAAATAATTAAATAGAGGAAAAATATATAAAATTTTGGGCAAAGTCTCCTTTGTAATTAAGACGTTTCCGAAAAAAATCTAATCAATACAACAAAATCATTCATAATTTCATTAATCAATAACAAATATATTGCATCCTATTAGTTTAAAAAATAGTTTTTTTTTGAAAATCAGCACACAACAGGGACATACATACATCTCCATAATTGGGTTCCCTGATCCCAACTGTAGTATCAAACAATAAACTCTCATCACCTATCTATATTCCTCTGTTAGCTCCTTGTAGCGTCGTTTTGAGATCTTTCAGGTTCACGTCCTTTGGTCCAACCATAGAGCTCTATATATCAAATTAAAGATAATTCAATATAGCTTTCGAAGACAAGGTTAATGTTAACATTGAGGGTTAAATACCCATTCAAATTTAAAAGGGGCTAAAATTGTATTTTGGGAATTCACATAAAAAACTGTCATTTTGAAATTCCAATCACACCAATGTGACCGGGGTTCAACGAAGGTCACAAAAATGACATAAATATTATAAAAGGTAACTTTTACAACGTCTCATTTTCAAAGGTTTTTCAAAGGAAGTGTAAAAAAATTCAATAACGGTACCCAAGTCCCAAAAGATACTAAGAGAAATTCAAACTAGCTAAGAGAAGGCATAGAAAACATAGTTACCTAGAAGAAATCGCTAAAGGAGGATTGGAGGCTCCATTCTCTACTGAATCCTTAAGTTGAGTTTTGAAGATTTCACTCGGATTAAAGTGTTCATCTTTGTGCGGTGGTTCAGCGGCAAGCAACGACGACTTGTGGCGGTCACCGGTGGTCGTGGGTGGTGGAAGAAAAGGGTTAGGTCTTTGGGTGAGGATTTAGAGAAAGGGGTGAAAAACAAATTTTTCAGCATTGATGGACGTATTTATAGACTGCAGATCTCACTTAGCAAGCTCGTCTCGTTCAGCGCAATTTTCTCTCTGTCTATAATTGCACTTAGCGTGCTTGTTGTGAACTTACAATTCAAATTTGAAGGCAATCCAACTATTAACGAGTCTAAGAATATTGTTTTACCAAAATAGGTTTTGGGTAAAACTTGAAATCACACATTTCAAACATAGATCAAACAAATTTCGCATAACCTAACATCCACACCAAGAAGTTGCACAAGGATAATTTACACAACACTTCAACTAATCTAAACTAATCAAATAATCATGTTGAGAAGGGAGTGGTCCATTTCCTTGCACCATGTTCAAAGGGAGGTAGACTTAGTTGCTTTCTCTTTAACTAATCGAGGTGTCAGTCAATCTTAACCTTTTTTTTCATCACTCTTTTTTCTATAAATCATCTGCTCCTCAATGATGTTTTTTTTGTTCTAATGAATAAAAAAACCCACAAATGATTATGTTTGTAACACCCTGAAAATTTACAAGCTGATAGATATTTTACGTTACTTAATTGTTTAATATAATTCTTGCAATTTGTTAAAGTGTTTTGTATGGGAATTTGTGTGTAAGGGATATAAGTCAAATTTTGTGGCTAAGATAGTTGTTCATACACACATAGTATAATAACCAAGGTTAAATAAATAAAAGAAAAAGAAAGAAAAGTTTAAATTTGCTATACTTCTGTCGCAAAAGCATTAGTGACAGAATTAGCGACGGATTTAGCGACGGCTGGAGACTCACACTGATAGCGTGAGATTTCAGCAGAAAGCCATTTTTCCACTGGTATGTGGCGCTGGTAGGGCCAGAGTGGCGCCAGTAGCGTGAGATTGGCGCTGGTAGCGTGGGAGGCACGTTAGAGGCCAATTTTCCATTGGAACCTGGCGCTGATAGCGCCAGAATGGTGCCAGTAGCGTGGGAAGACGTACTGGGGGCCTATAAAAGGCCATTTTCGCATTTTGGCCAGCAAAAACTGCTTCTCTCTTCTTCCTAAAGCCATTTCCGCCATTAGAGCTCTAAAAAGCTTCATATCTTCTCCATTCTTCATCTAAACACTTTCCACCCAACTAGAAAGTTGTTTAGAACTCCTCTATGAGCTAGATTCCAGCTTCTATTCTCCTTAAGAACCATCAATCAGAGAGATCCCGTTTTCTAGGGAACTTTGAGAAAACTAAGTTTGGAAGGGAAAGGAGGCGATTCAAGGACGCCAAAGCTTGGAGAAGTGATCCTCCAGCCTTCCTCGACTGTTTTGAGGTAAGAAACTCAAGTTTTACCGATTGATTTGTGAAATTGTTCATGAGGTGAATAATAACCCATTTGAGTTAGGACTGGAATTAGGCTTGGGTTCTTTAGGAAAGTATGATCAGGAGGTTGTTCTAATGGAAATAGAACTTTGAAACATGACTTTTGATGAAGTTTGATTTTTGGCTCTGAGATATATATGAGTAGGAAGAATGTTGGTTAAATGAAAGGTATTATGATATATATAGGCCTAGGTGTTTTTATAAAAGATGTTCAGGAGGCTAAATAAACGGTGAAAACGTGTTGGAATAAATGTTTTAGCTAAGTTGGATAATCATTCATATTTGGCCTGGGTATAGGCAATTGAACTGATTGGATTGACTTATGCAGAGTCTTTGGAAGACTCTAGTGCCTTGGTTAGGCCGAGTTAGATCCTACTGAGGATCTGTGAGTCGCCTTTAAGGTGGCTAGTTCTGATAAAACTTTAAGATAGAAGACAAAGATGTCTAGATGAAAAGGAATTGCGTTTCTTTTCTTTTAAACGGTTGAGAACCATTATTGATACTTGTTTGTGTGACTTTGCATAGGGCGGGACACTAAGGGTGTCAGTGGCGAAGACCACAATCCAGAGATTGGACAGGAGAGCACTGCCTTACCAGGTAAGCTCTATGTTCTTGGGAGTATTTCCCATTTCTTGTGTTCCACCATACTCCGAGAGGGAGTGATGGTTGTATACATGATTTATGTGCATTGAATTGGTTGTTACAGTTCTCTTCATGATAATATGTATGCATGTATTGTGCTTTGTGTATGGTTGTTCTTTGGATAGATCTTCTGGGAGGTGGTCCCGTGATGGTTCCAGCCTATTCTCAAAGGTACCATATACGTGCATCCTTGTGTAGGGGTAGCTCCCGTTGGATGACACAGGTGTAAGTTCCGGCCTCACACTGGGGACTGAGATGGTCTCGGGGACTGAGATGGTCCATGATGGTATACTGGGTACTGAGATGGTCCCAGGGGACTGAGATGGTCCTAGATACTGATGATGTTACACATTAGAGCTTGTGTGTGCCTATGTGTTGTTGTGATGGTTTGTAATACCTTTGATGTATGTGATCATGGAAGTGAGCCAGGGTGAGGAGAAGCCTCCAAGAACCCTGAGCTTATTGAGATTGTTATCTCACCCCATGTGTGGGTATTATATTTTATAGGTTGTACATCTAGCAGAGATGCTGAGTCCCAGGGCGGGAGGCCCCAGTAGGGACATGCATGGTAAAGCTGTTTGGAGCAGTGTTTTGAGAGCTTGGTTGCTCACTGTTTAGACATCGTTGTTACTTGAATGTGATTCGTCAAATAAATATTGCGGATGCACCCATTCCCAGATTTAGAAAATTGCTATCCCCAGCAACAACTAACAAGGACTGTGTGCTCACTCACGTAATTATTTGAAGAATCGCAACTAAAATGAAATGTAGACATCCACAGCAATTTATTGATGCATCAAAATCACAAATGTATATAAATGGATAAATGTATACTGTAGTAATGTAAATGGAAAGAAAAAGAAACAAAAATAGAAATAACAAGGAAATAAAAAAAATAGTCCTGTAATCACTCCTCAGCCGCTGGTGGAATGTCCTTAGCAGCCTGAGATGCTGCTGGCTCTGCAGGACTGGATAGAATGGGAGGAGTCTGAGCTGCTAGTGGTGGTGTGGAAGCCACAGGTGGCTGGGAAGAAGATGGAGCAGCCTGAGTGAAGTGGTACTAGTATACTGAGAAATCGATGCTCCGATCTCTGCATAGGTCCTCCATCAGCCTAACCTGGTACTCTAACAAGCGAGTCTGATGCTCCATCATCGCTCTCATCAAAGGTTGATGCTGGAAGTCATCCTCTGGAATAAACAGCGACTGTGTGGACTGCTGAGATATCGGAGTAGGTGGGGGATCCTGCTGGGTAGGGGCATCTGGGACTGGGGCTGGAGCTGGAGGAGACTGAGGTACTAGTACCCCGCGAGGACTACGAGCTGCTAGTTCCTCGGGGGTGAGCTTCGAAGCTCGGATCAGCTGCTCCTCCGCCGTGCTTTCCATCGCATTTGTGTATGTCTTGTTGGTCATGATGGAGGTGGTTCGCAGATCCATGGGCTCGTCGTCTGGGATCTGAACCCCAGCACGACGGCATAGATGAAGAATGAGGGAGGGGTGAGCGAGCCAGGACTTACTACTGGCGTCCTGAATCATGTGGAGAATCCTTTTAGAAAGGATGTAGGAGATATCGAGGTTCTCCTCTCCACGTAGTACATATAAAAGAGCCACTCGCTCAAGGTTCACATCAGTCATATTCGTAGAAGGGATGACTGTGTGGTTAATAAAAAGGTGCCAGAAAGTTACGTCACCAACTAAGTCGTGTTTCCTCAGCTTTTCTGGCACATAATCTAGATTCGGCTTGGTCTTCCAAGCCGTGTATCGCCCCGTGATCCCAAGTCGGATCTGATCAGCTAGCTGGGGCATCTCATCCCGGTACAACTTCGTGAAAATGTTGGGCTTCATGCGAAGGAAGAGGTGGCTGAACTCGCAGCGGGAGAATGGGTAATAGGCGGTGTCCAGGAATTTCTCTATGGTCTCATTATCAAATGAGACCTGGACACCCCTAACCCAGCTGACCTTCCTCTCGGATACCGTCGCTGGGTCGACGTTGGCCAAAAACTCCTTCAGGATGGTGCTGGAGCTTGGCTCGGCAAAACTCACTAGGCGCTCCCATCGCCGTCTCGTGATGACCTCTCTGACTGGGGAGTCCTCTGGGAGTGCTTCCCACATGATCCGCTTCTCTGGAATGACTTTCTTGGGTAAAAACCAAGAGTCAAACCGCTCCTGGCATTCGGAGGATCGGAAGCAAGCCTCATCATATGAAGCAACCTGAGCCCTCTTGCTGCTTGAGGACTCATGTGCCTTCCTCTTCCTCTTCGCTATCTGCTTGCCCTGAAAATCAGAAAATGTCCAAGATACAGTTATAATGGGTTCTAACGATTCTAATTCCCAGATTTAGTCTCCGCAAGTTGTTGACATATCAATCAGAGCTAATAATTCAATAAACAATATGGAATTAATTCAATTTAGATCCAATCAATAATGCTTAGATAGGATGTAGAAATACAATAACAAGCACTGGATTCAATCTGTGAACATAAATGTGGAATAATACTAATTTGTTCACAATGCAGGTCATTACCAAGGCAATTGTCAATCAATTAAGCACAACAATAATGTTTAGCAGCAGAATAGTTGTTTCAGTTTCACTCAGCTCATGTTTAGTCTTCCAAGTTAATATTCAAATGAGTATCAGAATTCTAGATTAATCGCAAATTCCCAGATTTGATTTCTCAATCAGCAAAACACAATCAACTAAGTTAACTCAACAATCCAAATTCAATACGCACCAAGCACGGGTTCAATTCAATTAGATTTAGAATAATCAATATGCATTCAATTCCAAAAAATTACCTTAACCAATATCCATCCAAGCATCAATTATCATATCAAGCAATTCCAGTTAAGTGAACTAGCAAACTAGCATGCAATCAGCATATACACAATTATGTGAGTTGTATCATCTTGACAATCTCAAGCATCTAGTATTTGACCATAACTTACTCAAAGCGACACCAACACTGACTCAGCCATCATGCATTCTAGTTCATCAATGGATGGGTACACCAGACTTTAAAAACTCAATACAATGAGATTCTATGAAAGCGTGTTTGGTATTGTCACAAAATTCAGGATTGGCATTGGCTTCTCAAGTAATTTTTCAATTTAGACCTAGGAAGCTTATACAACTCAGAAATTCCCAGATTTAACTTAGGTAGCATCTCTAAATTATTGGTCTCAAATGCCTAAGTTCTTTGGTCAAGTTCATATTGACAACTATTTATCACTAATAGAAGGTTTTCCAAACAAACACCAACAACATGAGTCTTTAAACTTATCAGGAAAGCAGTATAATCCAAATGAATATTCAAACATGCATATAAGACTTAAGTCAATTTGGATTTTCCTAGTTAAAACAGAATACAAATAATGGAACTAAACACCACATATGGCCAAGCATTTCTATGCACAACATACCAAACCCTAATTCAAGCAAACAAACAATTCAATTAACTGAAGCATGGCATGGCTTCCAAATTCAGAAATCAAAATCAAAATGGATTATGCATGCTGGCGCGACTCGCGCCATGTCTCGCGCTAATCGCGTGAAGTCGCGATTCTGCCATTGATGCTCTGCAACTGGATGGCTCAAACTCACACCCTTGTGCCTTCCATGTGCAATGTACATTAAGAGGTTGAGAATACTAACCTTATCACCCGCCATTGATGTGCTGAAATGGAAGAAAATTGAAATGCTCCACGAATTGCAGAGTTTTCCAAGAATGAAAGATGGAGGTTAAAGAAGGTTTGCAATTTGGGAACCCTAGAATGGGCTTTAAGGATTGGGAATAGCTGAAGTTTGAACGGAAATTGGGGAATTGTAGGAGATTTAAGAGGAATTAGGAGAAGAATTAGGAGTGAGGCGCGTTTTGGTTCTGAATTTCTTTTTAAAAACTGAACTGTCGCTCTCACGCAGATCGTGCCATATGCGGCGCGGATCGCGTGAAATGATAAAACAGGAATAATGGGTTCGAACCCATGGCGCGAGTAGCGCCATAGTTCACGCGATCAGCGTGAAATGATGCAGAAGGGTCATCTGGTTGTGGTCAACTGGCGCGGTCCGCACCATATCTCACGCAGTTAGCGTGACAACTTGAATCAAGACCCCCAGTTTCGAATAGATGACGCGAGTAGCACGGGAACTCACGCGATTAGCGTGAGAGGACTCAAAATTGAACTTCAGGTTCGAATGGATGACGCGATTCGTCACTGTTCACGCTATTAGCGTGAAATCTTCAATTATGTTGCCTGAGTTCGAATAAGTGACGCGATTAGCGTGGGAGTTCACGTTGTTAGCGTCACAAATGGAGCAATGACCCTTGAGTTCGCCCAGGTGGCGCGGTTAGCGCGAGATTTCATGCGATTAGCGTGAGAAATTGTAAATTGGCTAGGTTGATTCGAATAAGTGGCACGACTCGCGCCATATCCCACGCGATTAGTGTGAGTTATTCGAATGCTCTTTAATGTTTTTAATTGTTTTTTGTCAATTTTAACTTCTAAGGTAAACTAATTAAACCCACAATAATCTAGAATGAATAGCTAAAATGCAAATGAACACTTAATTTTTAAACATTAACATCAACCAAAATAAATCAAGTATAAATACGTATAACTAAGCATCAATTACTAACTAAATGAAAAGTATGCAGAATTTGAATATAACAAAATGAATGCTTGGATTGTCTTCCAAGTAGCGCTTATTTAACGTCGTGAGCTTAACCGAATTTTGTTACTCATCCAATGCATTTAGTGGAATGGAAACTGCATTCCTATCCACTTCACCTCCAAAATATGGCATCAGTCTACACCCATTCACTTTGAATGGCCTGTCATTATTTAGAGGGGAAATTTCAACTGTGCCATAGGGATAAACCTTGCACACTAAGAAGGGACCAGACCATCGAGATTTTAACTTACCCGGAAAAAGTCTCAGGCGAGATTTATAAAGCAAAACCTGTTGTCCTGGTTCAAATTCTTTGAGGCGAATCTTGTTGTCATGCCATTTCTTTG
>QARZ01040443.1:0-25052 GCA_013407115.1 Glycine latifolia
TAAATAATTTTACGATTTGCTTTTTAGAAGTCGTAAACTTTTTTACGACTTACCCCTTTTTCGTAAATAATTTAAAAGTTACCAGTAATTTATAAAATAAAATACCTCCTTTCGGTGAAAACGCCCAGACATGGGCATGTGAGAGCCTTCCGAGGTTCATTATTCATGCAAAAAAAGGGGGGAAAAAAAAGAAAAGAAAAATGAACGAGTCATCATCACTCATCACCTAGACTTGTTTATGTGTAAACTAACCTCCGCGTCTAGGAGAGTTGAGTGAAATTGAAAAAACGAGTAGACAGTGGACCTCACCAGTCTAACCACCAAAGACTCTGCATGGCGGCTTTCACATTTTACCTACAAGAACATGTCATATAATTGTAATTGGGAAACCTACAACGACCCAAGACCAACATAAACAATATTTGTATTTGTATTTATTACATTTTAGAATATTATGGAACTAACATGAATTTTGACTTGTGCAGATGTTCAGATGAAAAGAACCCCAGAGTAAAACCCTACATATTTTCAAATCATAAGCTGAAAGATTTGGGATTGGAATTCACCCCTGTGAAGCAGTGTCTATATGACACCGTTAAAAATCTTCAAGAGAACGGTCACCTTCCTGTCCCCCCAAAGCAAGAAGACTCCTATTGAAGTTAGATCCTACCTAGCTAGGTTGCTATAAATTAACAAGTTTAATTCTGCTACAAACAAGTAGTTGTTAAATCAATTTATACTTAATCCCTAGAAGCAAGTATTTTGAGTTTGTACGACACCCAACACGCAAATTGTTGCTTTGTGTAAAAGTATAACTGATAATATTAATGGATTATATTTTGCCACCACCTTTTTTTTTTCTTAATTTACATCAAGTTGTTTACTTCTTTTTCTTTTCTGTCTAATTAATCCTTACTTGCTCCCTTCTGAAGTCCAAGCAACTTTCGGTACAATTTGATATCACTGACATTGACATTCATCTGGTTTATGTACGCTGAGATTTTGTATTTGATTGGTAGTACTGAAAATGAAAGAAATGAGAAGATAAAAGTCATTTAGGGACACGTTTGCCTTTATGAATGATCAGTTTTTCGTCTTTTGTTAAGAGGCCATATGGGTCATGAGCCTCATTTTTTTCCTCCAAAAAAATGTTTAAATAAATATACTAACTTCGTTACTCAAAGTCCATAGTCTCTACAAGTTTCTCCTTTTTCATATTATTTTACTTATAAAACTCAAACTTTTGATTAGATTATTGGCTATGGCTTATACGTGTGTATATATGTGGTTAAAGGTTGTTGGCGGAAGGATCTTTTTTAATGGTAGGGAAAGAGGAACTGTTCAACAATGAAACCTGAGGAGGTGGTTGATTGTACTACATGTATGAGTGCCATCAACCTTGTTGATTAAAAAATGTTTGATTGACTAATGTAGAAGAAAATAGAAAAGCTTGTATTCGAAATATGGGTTTATTTTGTTCTTGGTCCAGTTGACTATGCATCTTGTATCATTTTAAGTGGATTCAACTCCCTGAACTCCCTAAAAAGATTTAACTATACCCCACCCCACCAAAAAAAAAAAAATATGGCAGGTACTCATAAGTCATAATGATGTATCTTTAGATGACTTCTGAAGTGAAGTTAGATCCACTCTATTTCAATTATAAATGGGTGTATTTAAATAAATAATTTAATTAAGCGTTTATTAGGATTTTACGATATGATTTATGTAAAAAAAAAAGATTTTACAATATGATAACATGTTCAAATTTTGACCATGAATTTTTTTGAAATAAGCTAAAAACTTATTTTTAATAAGTATACCTAGAAATCTTAAAAAATAAGAACCGTAGATTATTTTCACAAACTCTATAAATTCTCCCAAACACTCCCAAAATATATAAACTAAGCACTACAATGTTGTGAAATCTGGTCCAGTCATTGATCCGGTCGAGGTAGCGGGTTAGTGGTCCAATCGGTGGACCAGTAATTGATCCAATTTGACCCGGTATATATTAAAAATTAAAATATATGTATATATTATATATAAGTATATGACTAACATTATTTGAGTAAGAAAAATTTATCTATACTCCAAAATCCAAAATTTAAAAAAAAATCCATTTTTTTCGAAACAAAAAAATGTAAAAACTGGTCGAGTCAGACCGGTGCAACCGGTAACCCGACCGGGTTTGACCGGATTAACTTGGATCACCTACATATCCGATGTGAAAGCGGAATCAGCTAAGTTAGACCACCATATCCCAATCCGGACCAGTTTTTGTAACACTAAACTACAAAGCTCTTGTTTGATACGAAATAGGATGCTCGATCCGGAAAGAAAATTACAAGGATAATAGTACTTTTCTATTGATTGTGAGCAATGTGGTTTAACAAGTGACAATAGGAAGGGTGGAGAGGATAACACAGTCCTTCCACACATATTTCAAGAAAAAGGCTGTTTTTTTGAAGAGAAAAAAAGGCTGTTAAGATAAACATTAATGAATAATTAAAAAGCCTTAGCAATTCCAGCCAAGTGATACCAGAAGCCCTGCTCATCAATATTCCAAAGAGATCTTTGTGATCTTATATAAAATTGTTACCCACACAAAGATACACACAACTTCATAGTTGAATAGTTTTTACCATGAGTACAATTGATCCCACCCATTTTCTACGTTCGCACTGATTGTAACTTTATACATATATGAGGTGATGTGCTTGGTACTAAATTTGCACCGAGCAATATTCCCTTTGCATATGTTCAATTTCTAGAAATTAAAATAAAATGGGATCTTATTATATATCCCTGATAAAAGCTTTGCTAGGACTGTATCTAGTTAATCTATCTTACTGAGATATTTCTCAATTAATATCTGCCGGACTTCTTTTTTGAGGCAATTGCATGCTTACTATGTCTTCTCTTGGCAGACTATACATTGATATATCACCTTGTTCATTTGCCACTTGCTGTTCTTCCGATGTTCTAAATGCCAAAATGCGTGTATTTTTTTTATTTTTGCGAAACACTAGATACGCAATGCCTCCCATATATAATGCCACACCCGAAAATCCCAATATCCCAAGAAACACCTTAGTAACAATTTTTAAGTGGACGTGCAGAAGCAATTTGACAAAGCTAGTCAATAAATAGTATATATTTATGCCCATGATGAGGGAACCAATGATCCAAGTAATAGCCGAGATCTGCAATTAAATTATATATAGAAATTCATATATCAGACAAGATGCATAAGACACAACTTTGTAGCATGAAGCAATAGCACCCTTTTCCATCATTAACTTCAAGAATTATGGCTAATTGAAGTGCAGGAGAAACTGCATGTCACAGTCAAATTAAGTAAATAGTACATGTGTCTTTCTTGCTTTCAAATAGCATATGTCAGACCATGATTCTAAATATTTTGAGAACATTTGTGAGGTTGGCAATCAATTTACTATTTGCAACAAGTTTCAATTTTCATGTCACAAAAAAAATTACCGTGATTGAGTTGACATGTTCTCCCATCTTGATTTTGCTGCTAGTGAACTTGAGGAGTGGAATCAAAGCAAAAGGAAGCTCAAATGATAAGATCATCTGATCAGAAGATACAGAAGGACTTCAGCAATAACCCAAATGATAATCTCACAAGGTCAATTGTATCATACACAAGATTTATCAATACAGTCTAACAGAAATTACAGAATGATGTCATGCATACAAAATTGATCACACCAGCACAAGTGGTGCATAACTGCACGTGATGCACAAGATGTATCAATACACAATCCGACAGGAATTATAAATTGATGCCATGTATGCAAAATTGTTTTCAACAACAAAAATGGTGCATATCAACACAAGTAACTGTATGCAACTGCATGAGTGGTCCTACAATCCTACTTATACCCACCAGTGCAGTTATGCTTAGTTGTGACTACCAGAGTTGTTGCATCTCTTAAATTTCGGGCTTGTCCCAATAAATTGTTGCCTTTTGTCTATGACTTGGTCCATCTTGTGTTAAATAGAATTGGCCAAGATTAAACCCTCAAGGTCAAAGGGTTATGAATAATGATATCATTGTGTCTACAGTGCATAGGAGGCCATGTATTCAAATTACATGAGTACGGGAAACTTCCATGAACTTATGACAATTTGAACAACATTTTTGACTTTATTACCAACAAATTTTCATATGAAATGCAGAAGATAATATGATATGGTTAAAAAAATAGAGAGAAGCTAATGGCAAGGTTTTCTTACAGATGCAATTATGATGAGCTCCCCAGCTCCAGCAGAGCCACCAATGAGTGCAACAATCAAACTAGGAACAATGGCTAAGCAACGAGTTAGCAGATTCCGAATCCATGACTTTAGTCGCAAATCAAGAAATCCCTGAAATAAGATGGAAATTTTGGGGAAATGAAAATTAGAAATGGCCTAAGATGAACAATACTAAGAGCGGTCATTATTAGGGATATCCATCACCTCCATTCAAATCTCTATATACAATAATACGGATTCATAATTGAATATGAAAGTACAAAAATGGACAACTTCTTACTCTGCCTTCATAATTTTTTTTAATGGAAAACTCAAATCACAAAATGCCATGTAAGGAGTTATTGTGGGCTATCATATGATAAGATACATCATATAAACTAATCTATGGATTCATTATAATGAACATGACCAAAAGTACTCTTTTTTATGCAAACAAATAAATAAGTATTAATTTGAGGAGGGAAGCAGTATACCTGCATGACATATTGCCCTGCATATGTTCCTGTTATAGTAGAACTTTGACCTGAGGCAAGTAAAGCAATTGCAAATAGTTTTGAACTCCATTTGCCCAAGACATTCTGTGTGTGGTCCATATAAGAAATTATCATCAATGATTTTATTAGCACACTTTACAGTAAAAAGGATATGTGAAGAACTAGGTACATATGGTGTTTGTCAAATAAGAACACATATGGTAGAGTTACATACTCTTAATAAAAAGGAGGCCTTATTCAAATCCAAATCCTGACAGCTATTCTGATCTTCAGCACTTAAATTTGAAGAATTGCAAACTGCACCACTTACAGAAATAACGGAAATATTTATGAGGAAGGCCACCGTAAGAGCAAATGCACTTTCTATCATATAAAATCTGCAAGCCTCCTGTAAAAAAAATGAATAAGAAGTCAATGACATCAGTTATGTTGGCACAAGAGATTCACTAAAAACAGAAAATCTTAAAATGCTCTCAAAAGAGACTGTCCAGCACTCACAAAGATCAAGACTGAAGTTACTTCTACCAATCCACTTAATTGCTCATCTACCCATCATAAATACAAAGTCTAATACATGTACTTTTGTCTTAAAGACTTTACTATTGCAGTAGGCATAAAATAAATACACAATCAGAATATAGCATAGGACATCAGAAAATTTCAAAAGCATTAACAAGTTACAGCTTTACCATTGTTTGTGCTGTCTCCAATAGGTTTATAAGTTTATTCTTTCACAATACTCTCTGACCTAACAATGAAAAAGATAAAAACCATGGATTTTTACAAATTGAACAATACTTTCTCTTTTAAAAGCATGTGACATTATATGTTGAAACAATAGAGTTTATCTCTCTCTGTGTATTTATGTGCATATGCTTGCATGTGCAGGGACGAATCCAGGAAATGACCTAAGGGAGGGCTGAATTTGTTTTATTTTTTTGGTACTTTAGGGTGGATTTGGTTTGAAGAAAAGGAAGTGGTGAAATATTTGAATTAAAGTAGAGTGTAGAGGTGTGTGATCCACACTAATTTTTTAAATTTTCATCTCAAATACAATTAAGTATAAATCAATCAAACACTACATTAATTAATTACTTGAATATTTAATTTCTAACTAATAAATATTTAATATATAATTGATTTTACAAATTAATTTATTAGTTTTACACATAAAAATAAAATTGACTTTTATAAGGAGACACGTGTATGTATAATTCATACTATTTTTTTATTTAAGTTTGGAAAGACTTTTTGTCTCACAATTACAATATCAATTAAATAGATAATAATTTCAGTCTCACAATAAAAAATAATAAACTCATTAAATATAATAATAATTAAAAGTCATCAAATTTTATAACAATTATATATAATATAATCTTAATAATAATTAGATATATAGACAGATAAATAAGACTTATAATAATACACAATATAGTTAGTCAAGATAATAACAATTGATAAAAAAAAAGTCATTATTATCATTATATCTATTAATTAATATACATATCTCTTTGGACTAGATTATAGTTAGTAGTAACAAATATTATTAAAAAGATACTATTAAAAAATTTAAGTATAAAATCAATACTAACATATATTATTAGATTTATTAATTAGCGTTTTTTATTAGTATTATAAGTAGTTTATATATTATTATTATTATTAGTTGTGTGTATTATTCTTTTTTTATTTCAGTGTATGTGTTAGGAGTTTCGTATTAAGAAGAATAAATTACTTACGTGCTACTTATATCTTGAGGTTCATCCACTTAGGTAAAGTCGTCCAAGAAAAAAGAATTATTATTAAGTCAATTTTGATACAGAGTAAAAATTGTCATGATCTTCAATTCTTAAAAGATAATAATCTTTTTGAGTTAGACTTTCTTCTTTTTACTTAAATCCTATGTGTTATTCATTTTTTAATCCTTAGATAAAGACATCTTAAATTGTTAGGGGAAAAGTAAGGTGATCCTATCTAATAGGGACAATAAGATATATGAAAGTAAATGGGTCAGATAAGGACATTAAAACCAGCAACAACAAGCATATATGATATATGAAAGCCAACTGGTCAGATAAGGACATTAATATTAGACAAAAGTGCGGAACATTGTGAACGAAGTAGCCATACTATTGAATAACCTATTGTAATCTGGAAGGCCTCACGTATCTATTGCTTTTATTATATCAATATCCTAAGTAGGCCAACATCACATCACTTAAATTAAATCATAACTAGAAATGTATTTTAATGCATGCACAAGAGATTAAGTGTTTACTTTGATTCCACGAACTGATCGCGGTATTTTCCTGGAAAGCACCAGCGCTGAGTGGAGGAAGAGATTGTGGCTGAAGCAAATGCATAAAGAAACATAGCATTAGATCACATTACATATTAAAGGACAGAAAAAGAAATGGCTGCAAAAGACATGAGGCACCCACGGCATAACCATTGCCCCAAGGAGTGAAATTGCAAGACCAGTGGCACCATGCCCCTGAAGTTTTGGAACAAAAAGACCCGTCACAACTTCTTTGGCCACGGGCTTTGCATACCCTAGCTCAGCCAAAAAGCAACCAGCAATTGTGAATACTAGAAATGCAATGAAGAATTCAAGTTTCCTAACCTGTTTAACAACAAAGAAAATGCAATGTCAACATTGATTTGTTCAGGATCAAATAATATAAATATGTCAGGTAACCATGAGGAAGAGGACTGTAGAGAATATAGAAAACTACCCCATATTGCTGTAATGCTAAGAGGATCAATGTACTGAATCCTGTCAGAAGAACACCAATCCAAACTGGTATGTTGAAGAGCATGTTCAATGCAAAGGCTGTCCCAATTACTGCATATGCAGGTCAGAAAGTCAAGATAAAATAAATAAAAGTTAAAGAAAACCCAAAAAAGTAACTAACGGTTTGTTTGTGATGTCTTTCATAATTGTCATCCACTAGTGTACTAATAACTCAGATAAAAAAAATTCTATTAGGTGTACTAAATGCGTCTCATATTGTGGTAGGGGTAGGGAGTGAGGGGAGAATTCCATGAATTTATTCAATATCATGATTATTGTATATGTTTTCATTTGTCACGTTTGTTGTATATTTCAAAAGCATTTTTAGCAGCCAACTAAGATCAGTATTAGAAAGAAAAAAAACAATGCATGATATGTACCATTTACAAATAAGTAGCAACAGTTTAAAAATTAGCCTTTATACTATACCTTCAGGAATGTCACAGGCCACTACGGCAATTTCAGCAATCACCCAAAGGATAAAGTTAGGCACCCGAGAATATTCAGCTCTACAATGCTCTGCTAGGTGCATTCCTGCAAGCAGAAAATATAATTTAGAAGAATTGATAACAAATAAAGAAAGTTAGCACCCATTCGTATATACTGATCAAATTTATCCAGTAAAAAACAAGAGATTATTGAATCAAGTACCAGTGACAACCCCAAGATTAGCTGCCATTGTTTGAATTAGGAGTGCAGCACATGACGCCACCAATATGATCCAAAGTAACTGAAAGTATAAATGTGACAAAACAAAAATGGGAAGACTAGAGCATAGGTGTATAATAACCTATTTATCAATAGAAAATGGATTAATTGCATTCAAAACAAAATTTAAATGTGCAAAGCAATCATCGATAAGAAACAACTGAAGTACACAACCACCACCCCCAGCTCAAAATATGGACCTATTTCGTAAGAACACAAATATAACAAATAATTGCTTGTGGCTTTTAAAAATGCCTTGTGAATTTGGTAAAGTGACCGAACGCATACATACTTTAATTTCATAAACCAGTTCAAGACACCTCTTGTCTAAATTAGAAACAAAATGATAAATCCAAGTTGAAGCAACTACATGACAATATATATACCACACATACCTCATATTTATATTGTGCCCCTGATTGAAGATCTGTCTCAACTGCAAGTCATTGTGAAAAATACAATAAGCATATCTATGTCAGGAATATGTTTCCTTTTATTTCAGAAGAAAGTGATGAATAAGTGATCTTACAGTTTCCTGGGTCGATATATGCAATGGAAACAAGAAATCCAGGCCCAATGTATGCAAATAAGTTTTTCCAGCTTGTTCTCTGCAAAATAAAAACATACATATATGATGGATATTGGTTAACTTCAGTCTATGGCCATGACTGTGAGTTACGGAAGTACACTTTGCAATCAAATCACTAACTCAGGTTATGCCAAATAAATCTTGATATTCTTTTCACTTAATAAAGTGCCAAATGAAAAATTATTTTCTTTTCGACATGTCACGAGTCAAATAATTACTTGAAAGTTTACTAGCAGTGTGTTTGGAAACAGGTTCCTGAAGCAGATTATGACATTAGGAGGCTAAAAGCCGTAGTAGTTGCAATTGATAACTTCTATATATTGAAATGTGGAAAATCACATCAATTGTCTCTCTGGATCAGTAATCAAACATGTCCTAAGCTATTGGCATACAAATTGGAGAAATTATTATATTATTACTATGTATCTATAGTTCCGATCAATTTCATATCACACCGTCGACTTTTATTAGTGTCATATAAAAATAAAAATTGACCAGAACTATAAACACGTAGTCCCTCTTAGATTATACAGTAATTTATCTACAAATTTACTATAAAACATACTCCTGTCTATTGTCTTTTGTGATCCTAGAGAAAAAAATGACGTTAGTTTTTGGTAACTACAACACCCAGACCAGACAAAAAAGAAAAGTTTAAAACACATTTTATGTCATATTTTTTATACAGTTTTTTTAATTTTCGGATAAAATTGAGGGAAAAAAAATAATCAATCCGATAGAGAATTGCTTTTATATAATTTTCTGAGAAAAGCAAGAGAAAAAAATAATAAATTCTACAAATTGAATCTCAATAAACAAGGATTCCTCTTAAAATTAATTTGTCCAAGTCAAATCAAATGCTTACTTTGTGCCCCTTTTATGTCTTATTCTCTCTTTCCACTTTCGATATGTCATATTCCCAGCAACTTATGAGTATATGCAAATCAATGAAACTAAAAAAAATTAAGATTTACTTTAGCATTAGCATATAAACTGAGAATAAAGCATCCCACTCTGAAATAATAAAACCTTAATCTCAAACATAAAGCAATTTTCGTCTATGTCCCACACAATAATTTTTCAAACCCATAAAGCAAACAAGAACATTATGCAAAGTTAACCAGTAGCATCAGATGAACAATTATATTAAATGGAAAAACAAACTCACATCAGGTACAACAATTTGATCAGTATCTGAGTTTTCAATCAACGGCGCATTTGAGAAGCTCCGGCTACCACCGGTGCTGGCAATGAATTGAGGCTGCCCAGAAGATGAACCTGTCACAGCCATATTCTCTAGTCTAATCCTTAATTTCTGCACCCAAAACTGAGGGGAAAAAAAAGTCAAGTCTTCAACATATTAAGATGCTATGTAATATAAATAAATAAATAAAACTTGGTGAAGAACAAGACGAATGAAACATGAAGAGGTGTAAAGCAATAGAGAGGCTACTTACTTTGTAGGTGGTCGTGGAAATTAATGAAGGGGGGGGAAGAATGGAAGAGTCGGAGTCACATGCGATCGAACTGAAACTGCAAGTATTATGTAATATATATGCATAAAGGAAAAAAGTGATGGCAGAAAACTTAGAAAAGAGAGTGTAGTTGTTGTTAGTAGTTACAATGAGAAATGATTGCAATATAAAACTCTTTCTGACTTCTGAACTTAGCAAACTGCTGCCACTGTCCAGGAATGAATGTACCAAGAATTAATTGTCCTTATATCATGAATGGTTAAAATGGAAAAACCAATCAATACATTTGCTAGATAATTAAAAAAATATGGAATAAGTCAATAAGTATTTTGCACGTTCTGGTCGTTCTTGTGGAAAAAAAAAAACTTTATGAAAAGGAATAAGGTTTTTTTTTGTTGTTGTAATTTTTATGTCCGAATAAAAAAAAATATTATTGATTTTTGTCGTCATTATAATGCTGTTTTACATCCTCGATCATTAAAAATTCACGATTTTTTTTCTCTTAACCTTTTTTTGTTCGTAACAAAAAAAAAGAGATTTTAACTAATTTGAAAATCAATAGAAAGGTTAGTAAAATTTGCCCCATGATTATTTCATCCAAATATCAAATTCGGATAATACTCCACACAATTTAATCTTGACTTTAATAAGTTCTCACTTGTGTACAATTCATTATTTAGTTAAAAAAAACTTACATCATTAAAATTTGAGTGAATTAAATAATTTAAATCATACTAGTGACCCTTCAAGTGTGAGAAATATTGATTGTTTATATAATTAAAGTAGCAGTACCTAATAATATCTTATTTATGTGCTGCTATTCTTTTTCGCAGTCGCCATCCCCTCCTATTTTATTTCTTAATCTCGGCAAGTTTGTTTTTTCTTTCTATTTGTTTTAGAAGAAGTCAAATATCGGAGTGAGACATGATACTCTTTTGAAGAGTTGTGCTTGGCTTCTAACATTAAATATTGTAAATTAGGAAGTTATTTAGTATAGGATTAGATTAATCTATATAATTGCTATATATAGGATTATATTAAATATTGAGAAGTTGCTCTTGGTTAATTATACTTTTCATATATTTTTTATAAATACTAAATTTATCAATTTAAACTGATAAGTTATAGAATATTATCGTGGTGATAATATATACTATTGTTAGTAAAAAATTGCATTTACTTTAAATAATATGTTACAAATTTTAAAAAAATATTATGATAAAGTATTGATTAATTTTTAAATTATATAAAATGTGTATTCTGCATTTATTTCATAAAATCTAATTTCAATATAATTATTCTATTGATAATTTTTAATATTAAATATATAATATTTTTTAAAGGAAATATATAAATTTATTAAATTTAACATCTAATATCAGTTCATATTATTTCATGTAGACACAATACCCATTCAAAGGATTTATTAGTAGACTAAGCGAATAAGATATTATTAGTTTTTATACCAAATTGGCTTAGGTGAACTACCCTGCTGCACGTGCTTTGAAAAGCTTCATGTTTCATATATCGGAAAAATGGAAAATAAAAAAATGAAAAACCTATGTATCAGAGAAAGATAATAACCCTGCGGCATACTAGAAAAGGGATAGATTATTTGTTGGATTTTTAAGAATTGATTCACGTTAGACTTAAAGTAGCCTTCCAAAAAAGACTTAAATTCGATTATGCTTTTTTACAAAATAAATTAAATCAAAATTGCTTTGAAAGTCCAATCAATTACGAATATCAACTTTTAAATAATTTTAAAAACTAACATTACAAGTCAATTTTCTTAAGTAAATTTTCAGTGTAATTTTTAATATTATATATTTAAAATCTTGACTTCATTAACTTATATATAAGTTTAAAATTATTAATTTACTTAGATATTTTTTTTATTATAACTATAAAATAAACTTTTGAATATATCTGAAATTATATACACACATATTAAATTTCTAAAAAATCTATATCAATTAAATAAGTTAACTCACCTCTTGAAAAAAAAAGGTAATCATACCTTAAATTGAAATAAAACGTTAATCAATGAGGCTGCATCTTGTTTAATCTAATCTTTGGGTTCTATGGCCCTTCTCAACAAAAACAAATGGAAATGTTTTTTGGGTTGTGCTTTCTGCACTATAAGCTTTTCTTATATACTATATACCTATATATACCTATAGTGGAATTCCAAGACTATCCTTTTAATTAGTTTTATTAAATTTAAAATCTTTGGTGACCGTATAGGCGTATCCCCCTTTCGTCTCCTACACCATTAGTCTTCTGCACATTTCTTTTTCCGCAACATACTTCTTCTCCAGTCCCGTTGATATAGGCAGTGGAGCACCATTGTTTTTTTGCGTTGGTGGTGGAGGTCGTTGGTCACGTCTGTCGACGACGGTGAGTTTCGACTTGGTGTTGTGGAGGGTGTTGTACGGATTGAGCAATCTGTGGGAATGACACAGATTGAAGTATCCGTAAGAAGGTGTTAAGCTCCATACGGATCACGTACTCCGTATGGACCTTACGGATTATGTGATCCGTATGGCTTACAACCTTAACATATGTAAATAATTTATTATAATTTGATTAATTTATATATATTACCATGTTCAAATTTGAATGATTGTATATGGATTGGTATATTAGGGGAAAGTAAGTAGTTTTTGATTACTCTCATACAGTGTTATTTATTTTACATTTAAGGCAACATTGTATGTGATATATACTTGCTCGTCATTTATCCTTGTATGTAGTTGTGGATTTTTTTTCCATAGCGATGTTTAATATTAATTATTTAAAAAGGTGAAGACATATAGTTTTTGTGAGGTATATTGTAAATATGATTGAGGCTTTCAAACATTGGTCGGACCTAATGATGGAGTTTGTGGGTTTATGATATATGGGATGATATGTTGCATAATAAAACTGTTTTGAGGTTGACAAGGGTTGAAAGGGGCATTTTCATTTGGGTATCCTTGAAATGTTGCAGTCATCATTGGTGGACAAAGCTGGTTTGTCAATGTCTCTTAGGGAAACATTGTTATGGGAGACTGTTTTTCTGGCAAAGTTAATGAATTCCTTTCTCATTGCTGTTTCTTGTTGTTGTCTCCATGGTCAATTAGTTCCGTGCATCCTACCCAATGTGACTGCGATAATGAGTTGGGAAAGGAAGCCAAGTAATGATGGCAATCCATAATTTGAAGCCTTCAACACTGACTTGAATTTTTTTGGACAACAAAGTTAAGAAATTGTTCTCATTAATTTATGTTATATCCTAAGATGTTCTATTTTTATTAAGAGTCAAAGGAAGTGAAAGAAAGTAGATAGATTGATATGTAACCAATGGTATGTATATATGTTTGTGTGATTTTTGAGTACTGTGTATAACCTAAAAATTGTAAATTGAAGTTATCAGTTTGTTTGTAAATTAAAAATTGTAAAATTGCATGAGATGACTGTTGATGAAGTTATCAGTTTGTTTGAAGTTTAGGAATAAGTTGATTAAGAAATGGTACAGATTATGGCAAACACTAGAGGTTTGCGTCGGGCTCTAGGGAGAGTAATAGACCGAGCGTTTGGAACACACATTGTTGGTAATGAAGAACAAGGGGTTGAATGCCGTAGGCCCACCGCATCTGTGAGAAGACAACGGGTAACTGACAGTGTTATTGAGGATCCTGTTGTTCAGGAAGGAGTTGTGGACCATGACATTCCAGTGACAAAGGATGTTGGAACCGAGTCAGAATCATTCCCAGGTGGGCCGAAAGATACTTCGATTCTAACAGACTACGCTAATCATGTCGTGCTTAGAGTGTGGGCTAGAGAGGTATTCATATGTTTAACTACATACAACTTAACATTTATTTGTCTATGTATCTCTTGTTACTAATATAAATTTTTTTAGGAATGTGCTGAGTTAAAATTGGCATCTCACAGGCGTAAGGTAGCCAAATTTGGAAAGCCAACACTTGAGATTGAAGGGTTAGTCGCATCTATTGGGTTAAGCCCGTTGATATCCTGTTCTGTGGAGATTTGTGACAGAGGATTGCTTTCTGCGTTTGTGAAGAGATGGCACCCTGAGACCAGCAGCTTCCACTTGCCTATCGGAGAAGTGAGCATCACGTTAGATGATGTTGCGTCGTTGTTGCATCTCATAATCATAGGAGCCTTGCAGACGTATGAGGTAATTGATGTGGGGGAGGCAATTACACTACTGGTTGAGTTGCTGGAGGTAACAATTGGGGATGCTGAAGATGACACAGAACAATGCCACGGGGCATATGTTCGACTGTCATGGCTTCGTGAATTATATGCTGCCAAGTGTGAAGCTTGGCAGTGGCTTTTAGCAGCGATAGCGTATTTGCTACATCTGGTCAGTTGCACTTTATTTGCGAACAAGAGTACCACACACATCAGTGTGGTATTCTTAGACTCATTTGGCAATCTGGACCAATAGACGGGGTATTGTTGAGGTGTAGCTACACTAGTACACATTTATGAAAACTTAAACTATACATCTCAACATCACGGGAAACACCTAGCCGGATATATTTCTTTGCTACAAGTAATTACAATAAATCATTTAAGTTATTTAAGTTAACACTATTTAATTAACTTAAGTTTCTCTTAATACTATGAATGTTGTATTCATTAATTTCTTATGTTGTACTGCAGTGTTGGATATATGAACATTTTCTGACCATTGGAAATTTCATGTCAAATCCCCAGTACGGGGAAAGGTTTCCACGTGCATGATGATGAAGAGCTGCGAAGGCTTTACCAGTTACAACCTATCATAGGCGGTTAGATAGGTTGACGTTGGACGATGTTTGCTAGACGCCATACAGGGATCACCGTGCACATAGGGATTTTGAGATGATTTCTTTATTTTCTGGGTACCTTAGATGGGGGCCATACATGGTAAGACACCTACCAGAGCGGGTGATGTGGCAATATGGGTATGTTCAACAAATCCCACAGTTGCACCAGTCTGAGGTTCCATCGACAGAAGACATTGATACCGATGGACCCACTTCTCGGAGTACCTTGTAGCCACTGGAGATTTAGTTACATATCCCAGTCAGTGTGATCCTGGGTATATGGGGTGTAACAACCCGCCTCGTTGCTACTATATCGCTAACTCTTAAACACGATAAAACTTGTTTTGATAGAAGATCTCTTTAATTTGATTATGAAAATGACAATAAAATTTTTCTCCGTGAGCATATATTCATTACCACGAAGCAAAGCACGAATACACGAGTATATAAAACATCGTAAATACAAGTACATGTGAAAAAGCATGAATTAGTTGTAATTACAATTATCCATGTCTGAGTGCATAAGTTTTCAAAAGAACAAAAGATCCAACAACTAAAAACCATCAAAACGCAACTATTGTCCGGGGTCTGATCCATTGTCATCCCGGTAACTCGGCGGCTCCAACCAAAGTGATACCTCCCTCCAAGTCACCTAATACTGCTCATTTGCTCACACGAACATGGTTCGTGATCATCACAGGTACCAAACCACACGGTACAACAAAGCAAATGTGAGTCTATCATGTAAAACAACAAGCAACAGATATCATCAGTTAAGGAAGCAATCCAAACATCACAATATCACCATCATATCCAAGCATTTCATCACGCAACTCACATAAACAGTCATCTAAAAGCATTCCATAAGTCAACTTATAATGCCTAACATGATGCATGTTCCTGACTTATCTCTCAGCATGCAATGTGGTACCATCCCGAAAATAGTCAATCCTTGTGGTCAGATGATGTAGTAGCTTGTCAGGGTCAGTCTGTCGTGCACAGGACACTCCCCCCAGTGGTGATCATCAGTCCTGGGTGTCAGAAGGAGTTTCCAACAGACGTGGCCCCCCAGTATCTTGGTACCCTACAACCAATCATCCTATTTCCGTCGTGCAAATGTAGTATATCACATGGACACCATCAATGCATGACCCGACCAATTCCTTCCTCACAAGGGTGACCTGTCATGCACCCCCATGTACATACTTACCGCCCCAATCACGGGCCGACCCAACATGGGCCCATGGATGCACTGAAGGGTGGTCCTTGCAAGGTTAACCACCCGGTCCTAGCATCTCATGTGTCTATGCATAGCATATCACCATAACACATCAATGTATGACCCAGTCCGGGAACAATTCCTTCTCAGTTGGGTAACTCTTCATATACCCCTGTAGGTATCTATGTATATCCACCCGCATTCGATAACCATGGGCACCCTCAATGCAGGACCCGGTCCAGGAGCAAATCCTTCCCGACTGGGGTAACTCTTCATGCACCCTCCCATGGTATCATTGCACAAGTCATCATCTCATAAACCAACCTTTACTATTACAACATTATCATACATATTCATTACACGTCAATAGTAACACAACATATAGACTAGAAAGCCGGTGTGAAGTATTGGGTATCTGGGTTGGCACCTAGATACTACATGATTACGAAGTACTAACCTGAACCAGGTCGGACAAGGTCGGACATGGTCGGACAAAGACAGACAAGGGCGGTTTTCTTAAAGAAAGGACACAAGTTCAACCAAGAAGGAAATTGGTAGCTCTCTCTCAAAGAAAGGAAACGAGCTCATCCGAGTAAGGAAACCTGGTAGCTCTCTCTCAAAGAAAGGAAACGAGCTTAGCAACTCTAAAGAACAATCACGGGTAAGGAACCCGGAATATTGACATCCGCCAGCAAGGACTAAGAGCCACGTCCTGTATATTCGTATATACTACATAATGAGCTCAGCCCAACGTACTTAACTTGGTATCCGACACCTCCACAAACACTACAAAAAGGTGTTTGGGGAGTTTACAACATCAAAATATCGACTTCACATGCATGCACAGAGGGTTCTTACAACATCAATTCTCCCACAAGAACACCATCAATTCTTCACACAAGAACACCACAAACATAAACATATCACATCCATTTGTCATAAGGCATAGTTTTTCTGGAAAAACAACACACAACAGGGACATGCAAATAGCTTCATAGTTGGACTCCCTGGCCCCCAACTATGGTATCTAAGGTTGTTATTAACATAATAAACCCTCCCTTACCTAACCCGAAGTCCTTGTCGCACAGCCCAACGATGTTGTAACACGATCTTCTTAAACAGAAGCTTGCTCGAACGTAGCATCCTCGCTAAGGCCGAGAAGAAGAAGGTCGGACTCCGTTCTCTTTGAACTTTATGAAGAGCGGTTCAAAGTTTCCACTCCGGTCACGAGGTTCCTCTTCACGTAGAGGGGTCCCGTGGAAGCTACGGTGGTCCTTGGGGGTTGAAGGCGACACATAGGGGTTTGAAAAAGAGTGATTTCTTGGTGTGAGTAAGCTTGAGAAAGAGAGGAGGAAAAGGCGCAAAGAAGAAGAGAAAGAAAAACACGCTTACGCTGCTTACTCTGATGCATATATATATATATATATATATATATATATATATATATACGGCTGACATGACATGTCCACTTTACGTGCACGGTCAACAACCACAGACCAGTAGAGTTGACTTAACACATCCATCATCAAACACGCATAACAAGGCAAAACAGTAACAAATAGCAATTACCAAAATAAATCAAATAATCAAGCAACATAACACACATCAACATCCAATTCAGCAATAGAAATTCTGGGGTGTTACACGGGGTGGTTCTATCGTATATCACATCCATTTATGAGCTCGCCAGAGCCTGGGGAGCCTAACCGACATCCTTTTTGAGTGACTACTATTTTACAGGATCCCCCTTATGTGCAGCAGGATGAAAGACCAGGGGTGGCGGATGCAGATGCCAGAGCTTCTGATGTTGGTCACATGCCTTCACATGCAGTGGTAAAACTCTGGCTAGCTTTGTTTGTAAACTTAAATAAAGTTAATCATAATAGTGGTTATTTATACTTTTCGTGTATTGTATGATTGTTTCAGGATATGTGCCAAAGGATAGGAGACGGGTTGCAACACATGCTAGACATGTGTATGGTAACCCCTAGCACAGATGTGTACATTACTACACAACACCTGTTGGGATTAGCATGTAGTGTCACTGAGCACGGAAACGTGTTTGTGCAATCCAGCCGAGGAAGGGTTTCACAACAAAGACGAGTTGATGGGAGAGATTGAAGACTTGTCACATGTCACTTTGTTATTTAAGACGACATTTATCTTTTTCACCTTGTATTTTGCTGGTAGTAATGTTGAATTCATAGGATTTTACTATATGTATTTAATGATACACAATTATTAGACTACATGTGATTTTCATAAATGCACGGTACGTTAGACATATGCACGAATTTAAGGAATTGATAGACAAATGCCAAGCAAGTTAATTAGCTTACTACTTTGCCCAAAACAATGTAAACAACTAAGTTACATAACTTGCTTTTCAATCAAACACTACAACATACCCCTTGAAAGACCTAAAATGGTATAAGTGAGTTAACTGTAGACATTGGATTTAGTTTTTAATCGTCTCCTAAATCGACATGTTCAGTGCGTAATCTCATGGATTTAGTATACAACGTCATTCAATCAATATAGGGAATGGGCCAGTGTTTGGCTTCATTCGAACAGTGCCTAGACCACAACAATGAGGTTGATGGGATAGGACAGTTGTGTGTGAGTTCAACCTGTTTCAATGACATTGTCATTTAAAAATCATTAAACACAATTGTAGGTTAAAAAATGTTACAAGTAATGGTTAATGCTATATCTGAACAAAATGGTTACCAAACACATGACCAATGCATACAATGCGATGAATAGATGGATCTTTTGGAGGTTGGCTTCTTAGAGGGAAAAATGTCATACTTTGTTGGAGAGATAAACAAACAATAATGACATTATACTTGGATGTAATGACATGACCCATATCCGTAATATCCATCTATTTATTCATTGTTACCTACACAATTACCATATTAGTGCCCAAATAAAACGATAAACAAAAACTTTCATATAACATGTAACCAATAAGTAAAAAAGTATATTTTTTTACCTTTGTTAAGCCATCAACAAAAAGAGACCTCTTTAACTACTCAAACCTATCGAAGCCACCAAACAAGGCTATATAATGATAAGACCATTGTGCAAGTTCTTTCAGCAAATGGTTGCGTACCAAAGGCCAAGAATCTTCACCATAACCTAATACGACAGCAATTACACAATATCCACAATTACCATCCACTTTAACATTAGTGATGTTAACAATGAATTTATGCATAAAAGGATGAAATTGATCTAGCATAGGAAAGTTCATGTTCTTCATTGTTTGATCAAATGAGGAACCAGACCTTCTGTGTGTGGAGCAACTATTTTGTACTGAATGTAATTCATCAACATACTCAAAGTAAGACGGATCCTGCTTGGTTGATTTTTCGTGCTTTGCCTGTTTATTCTTTGAAGCACCTTTTGTTTTGACTTTTTCAGGGGGGGACACATGGAAGTTAAATCAGGAAATGCTAGTTCTTTAAGTTTAGTCTTCAGTGTCACTTTGCCGCACATGTCAAGCTTCTCAAAATGTTTGGAAATTGCATCCATCTCGTCGGTTATGTGAATTTCACCGTCATATAAACCTTGATCTGAAAAAGTTAATGCTCGCCAAAATATATGAACGCTTGCAAGTGGTACGCTGCCAACAACAACTCTAACTAGCTCACATGCACAAGAGAGTCTGTGGATAGTTCTCTTCATACATCCACAACGAGATGAGTTTTTTCCCGCATAATGAACTCGCTCAAACTCAGCAGTAGTCTAGTTTAACGCGTACCTGGACACCATTTCGATAAGTCTCTTGTACAATGTTACTTTAAAAACATGTCTGATGACATTGGTGCTTCTTTCCAATGATGCCTTTATGTCAATATGTTACAGGGTCATCATATTGTTCATGGCATCCCAAACACTACATGAATCTCCAATGTTATTCTGTAGTAGCCTCTTTAAAGTCCAATGAGTAGACTTAATCTTGCATTGGAGGACAACATGTTCATTCTTGTTACAACAAGTCATTATGTTCAACAAATCACGACGTCAACAACAAGTAAGTCAAATTTGGTTACCTGTTAGTCGTAGTGTTTCCAGAATGCATCACTTTATTTGTTCATGCTGTTACAAACTTTTCCTTATGAGGATCCAACCATGTTTCTTTGACATAATCGAAAAATGTAGGCCATGGTGAACACGCAATTTCAAACGTAGTTAGACAATCATGGTAAAACTTCTCAGTACCACAATCAACAAGAGTCCCCCAGGCTTCCATGAGATAGTCTCATGCATTCTTCTGTCGAATGAAAGTTTTACATTTTGCCTTCACATTCTTGTCAATGTGAAACTGACACAATAAATTGGTTGTCTTTGGAAAAATAGTTTTCACAGCACTCATCAATGCTGAATCTCTATCGATAAGAATGATGTCTGGAAAAAATTCACTTTTAAGAAAAATCTCTCTAAAGCGTTCGAGGGCCCACTGAACATTGTTTATATGTTCCACCTCTAAATAGGCAAATGCAGTTGAAGATGTCATCCCAGTAGGTGTCACACCAACAATGTCAAGTAAAGGAATCATGTACCTGTTTGTTTTGTATTTACTGTCTATCAAAAAGACCATATGATATGCATTGGTCAATTTCACTGCATCTGGATGTGCCCAAAACAAGTCACACACCACATTTTCTTCTTTCATTCTATGCCAATGAATATACATATCGCGTTCAAGAAGTTTCATTAACTGTTGCATTTCAGTGTTATTGTCTCTGATACGTGTCCGATATGCATATCTTGCATTGTATACTTGCTTCAATGTTGTATAATTATTGACATTGTGCTCTTTCAATGTTAAAATAATATTTTTTGGTTTCACCATCGACCTTGTCATATCAGCAACAATGATCTTCTCCTCCTCAATTAGTCGACCAGCATATGTGTGTCCACATAATGACTTAGACAAAGTATGATTATGAGTGTCACATATCAGCTTCACTATCCAACCTTCACCTCCCGGGAATGGTTTGACTCTCAGCTTAAACGGACAATCACATTTTCTACTGCTAGTAGTGGTAGGTACCAAACCTTTTTTTCATGATCTATACTTTTCACTCCTTTCACAACCAATTAAAACATATGATGTTGTCCTTAGATTTCCATTTGTCATTCCACTCCTCATTATGACAGCTACGAAATCATTATCATATGTAACACTACGAATCCATTTCAATACGTCCTCACGGGAAAGGAACACCTACAAAAATGGATAATTCATCTTTAACTATGATGCGTATACTTCAATTTATTCATTTAACAACTTTAACTAATTGCTAAATCAAATAAATACCTCGGACGTATTGAAGACTACCGAACAATCAACTGAACAATTAACATTTTCAAATGCATCAGCTTCTTCTCCAATGTCTTCATCTATATTAATTTCTTCAGACATAATACTATCGTATATCCACTTATTGTTGTCCATCTTAACAAATAAAAAATATATTTTTTTCATCGACAAAACATATGCATAATAATCTTAAACAAAATTAAAGTCATAATATAATAACAATTAACTTCAATGTTTTAAAAACATCGCTATTACAAATTCATACAAAATACAAGAAACTTTTACATTAAATACATAATAAAATTTACAAATTCAACATTTAAAAATTTATCATCTATTAATTTTTATATATATTTTTCTGTTATCATTTGACTGACCTAAAAAAAATCTCAAAAGGATTACATTTTTAATTAATTATAAACAACTAAATTCTTTTTTAAATTAAATTATTTATTTTTTTCAAAATTTTTAAATCATACGGATTAAGCAATTTGTATGAAGCATACAAATTGCTTAATCCGTATGAACCATACACATTAACCATTAACCATTTGCTTCATACGGATTACTTAATCCATATGATTCATACGGATTAAGTAATTTGTATGAGTCATTCCATTAATTTTAAACTTACGGATTGTGTAATCTGTATCATCCATATGGATTACATAATCCGTATGATATAAAACTGCATCAGTTACCTCGCAGCCACCGCGACTCCGACGACTTCCAACATAGAACGCCTCTACCACCACCCACAACCACCCCCTCCGACACCAACACCTCCAATGCACAGCCAAAACCAACCTTCTCGCACAAACAAATCGGCCAAAGACACAGTGGAAACTGAGCCACAAATGTACACCACCAACAGACAAAAGCCAACAAACAAAAGGCACTTTAGTCATTTAAAAAAATATATATAGTGTATAAGAAAACCGTATAGTGCAGTTAGCACAACCCATGGCAAGTCCATCAGGTGGCCTAAGCAATCCTGGCATGCAAATTTAGGGAGCCCAAATCCAAGTGATGAACTAGCATAATTATAGGATGGTTTCAGACTTTCAGTGTTCTTCTGATCAACAGTGTTCCACATATTTCTATTAATTTAATTCTCATAGTTGGATGATTTACATTGTTTACATTATTCAATTTTTGGTTAATTTTTCTTTTGTTAAAATTGGTTTCTGTTCTCATACTTTAGAAACAATCATTTTAATCTTCATATTTTCTTATAAGTGATGGATTTCGTTTCTCATTCTAATACTTTAAGTTTCATAAAGAGAAATCGAATTTATCAATTATTGAAAATACGATGACTAAAATTATCACTTTTAAAGTATATATAGGAACAAAACTAATTTTGCCCCAAAATTGAAGAACATAAATACATTTGATCCTAAGATTTTTATATTTTTTAATTAATTTAGAAGTTACATCATATATGAATTTTAAAATAATTATTATAAAAATAAAATATTATTATACAACACATATTATAATTGAACAGCAATGTAAAATATTTTGACAAAATTTGTTATTATTAGTAAATTTTAATTAAAACTACTAATCTATTATCATTATGGAGTTGTCGTGTAGTAAGAACTTATTAAAGAACTTATTACATATTATCTAATACTTTGTCAATGTAGAGGAGAAAGATAATGTTAACAACATATTGCATATTATTTGATAGTTTTCTTTTTATAGACTAATTGTTATTAAATTAAATTTATGTTCACTTAATATGTGAGTCTATTTTCTATTTGATAAAGCAATTTCTAAGTGAGTGGAAATTTAAAATGACTAAAATACTCTTTTAATTTCCCTAATGTTATTTATAACTTAAAACAGTAATAAATGCAGGTAGGAGGGTGAAGGGAGGGGCTGAGGGTAAAAGGAAAAAAAATTGATGAAAGAATTTATAGATTCAAATCTTTCCACTAATATTTTAACATTTAAGATTGTATGGATAAAAAAAATCCTTTAACAAATGCATGTTTGAAGCCAAAATTTATATATAGTTATATACTAAGAAAACTGTCCTAATTTAAGAAACAAAATGACAATTTCTAATTTTTCCTTTGAGTTGAATGGCATGTCACTATGTCAGGAAGCAATATCATGATAAGGGCAAATAACAGCAAAAAAAAAACAGATAAGGGCACATGGGGATTTTTAGTCTCTAATATGTTACTTTGTTTTTAATTATAAGATTTTAAATTTTTTTTATAAAACTCTTTTCTAATTTTTAAATATATTAATTATTTTTTATATAGTTTTATTTAGTTATTCTCTCTCTAAACATTAATAAAAAATAAATAATGAATAAAGAGAGAAAATGAATAATTTTAAAATTATAATATAAAAAATTAATAAATTTATTGTGATAAGTTTATTTTAACACGAATTAATTAAAATAATATTATAATTAAAAATGGAAACGGAGGAATTCTCGGTTATCACACAACAGATGCAGAAGATCCCCCAAGCCTTGCTAGCTATGTGGCAAATTTTTGTTGTACCACAAGTCCACCTACCATTTCATCATCCTAAAAAGATCGCAAGTTCCAAGCAGTGTCAGCAACGTGGACTGAACAATAATATCCAGTTAAGAAATTGAGAGCAGGAAATTAAAAAGAATACATTTCCATTAGTTTGAAAAAGTATCAATTTGTTAATATTATTTTATACATGATATATGATGATTCTAGGTTGTTTCTACTTTACACCTTTAAATTTCACATCACATTGATTTAATCAATTTGTTTTGTTTCCAGCACGGCGCGTGTATGAGATCGTAACACAACATGCTACATATGACGCAAATACCGAAATACGCCTTACACATCGAATACGGCAATGAGTTTGTCTTAGATACGTTTAAAACACTACATGAAATTCATAAGTTACACTGTAATTTATTATTTATTATTTATTATATTAATTATATATGATTTTTTATATCAGTTAATAATCAATATTGCATATTAACTCTTTTTAAAAAAAATCGTATATCATTACTTTTTACTGGTGTTTTTTTAACTTTCTAGATTTTGTCAAATTAACGTGAGGAATTTCCTAGATTAAGTAATCAATGAGTGTTCTATCTCATGGAATATTTGACAGAATTTTTTTTGACAGATTTATTCATTACTTTTTATAAATATCAAGGTAAAATCAATTAATAATCTAAGAAATGAACTAGTAAGAAAAATAATTAATAAACAATTCTCACGGGCTTGTTAAAAAAATCTTACGGATCACTACAAAAAAAGCGTCGATTTCCGACGGCCAATTTCCCATGGAGGTTCTTCCGTCGGAAAAT